>CAJNSZ010000028.1:316485-364668 GCA_905329745.1 Rotaria sp. Silwood2 | reverse complement strand
TAGAACCCTTCGCGAATGTTCCAGAAAGTTCTAGAACATTCTGGAAACTTATAGAAGTACACAACATTTTCGAACATTCTAGAAAATTCTAGAATTCTTAACCTTTCAACTTTGACCTTTGACCTTTAACCTTTGACCCGGCACAGAGAAACACACACTGAACATTATATATATAGATGTGCAAACTTTTAATGAGTCTTCTAACATGTGACATGGCAGGAAACGGAGGTTACATCATTGAAAGATTTCTTGGATCTAAATCCGACATAAGTACATGTGATCTCTAAATAAATAATAATAAGAAATACATCAGAATGAGTCATATGTTTGTGTAATATAGAATTCAAATCTTATTTTATAATAGGGGTGGAAAACATCGACGATATCTTAGCTGGGAATATCTGAAAGTATTTATTAAAAACCAAAATGCTCCACTTAATGATACTTTTCATACGGATCATTATGAACAAAAAGCGAAAGATCTAATTAGCAAATATACAGAACAGGATGAACATTTCAAAGAAAAAGGTATTCATAATTTATTCAATTTTACATACTCAATTATTTGTTTGTTTTAAAAAATTTCAAAGGAATGTCTAATGAATTATTTCTTCGATATTTACTTAGTTTTGATAATTTAATTATTGATCCAAAAAAGTTAGATCTATGTATGGATATGAATAAACCTTTAGCACATTATTTTATTTCATCATCTCACAATACATATCTAGCAGGTTTGTTGACTGTCTTTTATCCATTTAATATAATTCACTTCAAAAATAAATGTCGGTAGTTGCTTATTGAATAGCGTTTGATAAGAACGACGAAGAGAGCTGCGGTTTTTACTATTAGAGAGAGAACGCCTGAAACCATTGAAGTAAGTCGAAATGTAATTGGTCAGCAATTAAGCAATCAGGTAAATTCTTAGGAAACATTTTAAAAACACAAGATTCTAATATGCCATATAGCCAACCGGTAGAGAAAAGTCTTCTTTTTCGATCTACATGTAAACTCGAATCTCATAGCCGCTTCTGTTCAAAAGTTAGAAGGTTTTCATCAGATCCTTCGATTTCAGCGAATTGATCATGAGTGGCTTCAAAGAAATATAGTTCATCATGCTAAGTCGAATGATGATGTTTGTCTTCAGTTTCAAAGGGACGTCAGATAACTATTCCAGAATTTTTGAAATTTCAAAAATTTTCCATATGCAACACAAAAATTGAAGCTTTGAAGATGTTCAAATAGTGGCATCAAGTCGCTTTGAAACTCAAAAAGAACGTTACAATTCGACTCAGCGTGATGAATTATCACTGGCTCCAGCTTTTTGCGAGTCTTCATAGTTCAATTTGCCGGAATGGCAAACTTCAAGAAAACTCTGGTAACTTGTGAACAGAAGCGACTAAGAGGTTAGGGTTTGCATTGATCGAAAGAAAATACTTTTCTCTACCGTTTGGTCATATCACACATCAAAATCTAATGGAAAACGATTTCATTACTTGAATTAGAAACTCACCTGATTTGTTAATTGCTGACTAATCATCAGTTGACTTATTTCGATGGTCCTGAATGTTCTTTCCTGAATGGCGAAAATCTCATTTCTTTTCGTCGTTGTTATCAGAAGTTATGCAAAGAAAAACCACGGATTTTCTTTGAAATGGATAATAGTACTTTTTATAGAAAATCAATTCTTCTTTTAGGGTCTCAATTGACTGGACGTTCAAGCGTTGAAATGTATCGACAAGTATTATTAACTGGATGTAGATGCATTGAATTGGATGTAGTCGATTCAGAAAGAAAAAATGATGAACCTGAAATAAAACATAAAAATACACCTGTGAGACCGGTACTTTTTATTGAAGTTATTGTTGCTATTAAAGAGTACGCTTTTAAAGTGACTTCATATCCATTAATACTTTCAATCGAGAATTTATGCGGGTAAATAAAATAAATAAATATTTTTGAAGACGAAAATAATATGCATGTCGTTTGTTTTTTCTTTTTACTTGTATAGTCCTAAAGCTCAAGCTAAAATGGCTCAATATTTTGTTGATATATTCGGTGAACATCTTATAACTGAACCACTCAAAACACATCCATGTGAAGAAAACTATCCATTACCAAGTCCAAATGATCTTAAATATAAAATCTTAATTAAAAATAAAAAACTAAATCCAAATCCAAGTCCAAATTCAATTTCAAAAGTAAATAATGGAAATAATCGAACACTTCCTCGAAAACCAACTTCAGTATCAACAAGTAGTAGTGATCAAAGTACTGATATAAGTACAGTTCCACCATCACCTAAAAATTTATGTCATATGACACAATCAGATGACTCCAATAAAAGTAAAGAGGCAGTATTTGAACAAATTTCTTCATTGGCAAGTCATGAACAATTAATGAATAAAAATCCTCGCTATTGTGTTCTTATCGATAATGCAGATTCATCTGAAGAATGTACAGATATTAATGAAACAAATCCAAGTGAAAGTCAATCAGCAAATAATGATAGATATCGTGAATCGAAAGCAACAAAAGCTATGTCGGATCTTGTTCATTATGTAGTTCCTGTACGATTTAAAACATTTGCACTAGCAGAAGAACGTAATAGAAGTTTTGAAATGTCATCATTTTCTGAAGACAGAGCATTGAATATAGTTCGTGAACAAGCAAAAGAATTTCTTTCTTATAATCAACGACAATTATGCCGAATATATCCACGTGGTACACGTTGGGAATCAAGTAATTTTAATCCATATATATTTTGGCCTATTGGATGTCAAATGTGTGCATTAAATTATCAAACATTAGGTAAGAAAAACAAAATAAAAGTCTATAACGATTTATTTTTGTGAAACTCACATTATGTTTTTCGAAGAAAAGTATAATGAGTGAAAGTTTTAAGTCAACCTTTTGCGGCTCCTCTCATTCTCCACACAACACAACTGGAAAGGTAACAATGCTCAAAAACTGATAAATAGGAATTCCTAAGTTGTGAAGGAACTCTCAACGAAGCTATAATAATTCTTCGAGGAAACGAGAATTAACCATTATTTCCTTCAAGATTCTGCCATTCATGATAAAAACTATAATGATGCTCTTTCTATAATACTTTTCATACCCATATGTTCATATTCAATAATTTTCTGTTGGATATCAATGTGAAAGCAAAAAAAATATCATGAATATTGTGTTTTTTTGATTTTAGCAGTCATAATGGAATTGTGGAAGAACTGAGAAGGAATTTGTATTTCTCAGTTCTTGGGCAATCTCGGGAGAGGGTGGAAGGTCAATTATTATTAGGTACGTTTCTACAGCAACTGACGACAATGAACGTCATACTCTGTTTCCAGAGTTCTTTAGCAACGAGAAAAGGAACTGAACGGTAGAGATGTGTAAGATAAGTTTTTATCGTACCTTCCATCCTGATTAAGAAAAATTTTCTAACCTGTTTTCTACCTTTCAGCATGTCTACCCTGCCCTATCTTACAACATGCTTACCCTTACCCTGTAGGGTATGGTAGAGTAACCCTGCATATCTCTATTGAACAATACTAATAACAAGATATACACTATTCTAGAACATTTCAACGCCTTCCTTAAAATTGAATTGGCTGAAATACGTTTGATGATGCATTGATTTGCCAAAGTCATTATATGATTAGCATAACAGACGAAACCGGATCAAATTATAACTTTGGAAGATAATTAATATCAGTGTTTGTGAGCTGATCGAGATAAATCAATGATTAGAATAATGATAATGTTAAGTTAAGAAAAACGAAATACGAGAAAAATAAAACGTCTTGAGAAGAAGACAAGGATTTCTGTTCGAAGTATAAAAATAAATAAGACGGATCGTTTCTTGGGCGACCTATTGTCCTTGAAATACGAACTATAGTCTGCTTGAAACTTTTCACTTAACAAATGTTGGATTAGTATAATGAGGTTGAAGAACATATGTGAGTTCCATATTTTAACCCCAAAAACATTACACTAACCAGCTTTTAATCAATTAATTTTATTCTAGATGTCCCGATGCAACTTAATTTAGGCTTATTTTCATTTAATAATGCTTGTGGTTATATAGAAAAACCATTAGCATTATGTCAATTAAAACGTTCATTTGATCCAAGAGTTCGAATGAATATTGAAAATGTTGCCGGTTATCAAATTCATATAAAAGTTATATCGGGTCAATTTTTATGTCAAGATCGTGAACCAACATTTGTTGATATTCAAATGTATGGAATGTATGGTGATACTACTAAACGACATGAGTTTCTTGTGCGTGCTAAACGTTGGAATGGTTTTCAAGCTATTTATGATGATACAGATATTGATTCAAATAAATATAATATTCGATTTCCAAATGTTACTTTACCAGAAATGGCGGCACTTCGTTTTGTTGTTTCAACTGAAGATGGAACATTCATAGGACAAAGTTTTATACCTATTGCTCATATACGTCCAGGTTATCGTTATGTTGTATTACGAAATCAAATAAATATACCTATTAATTCATCAAGTTTATTGATATTTATCGAAATCAATATTCATATTAATGCTGAATATCAAGATATTGCTAGTAAACTTGTTGATCCATTAATGAGTCAAACTAAGAATTTAAATAAATCAGATCAAGATTCAAATAATGAAACAAATAAATATGATAAAATTGTTTCGAAAATTTTAGTACGAAATCATAGTTTATCATCTATTCAACAAGAAAACACTGGTAGAACACAGATCGAAACAATATCATCAGATGAAACAAAGTCGTATCAAAAACATTTAATTGCTGCTAGTAGATTACATGAGAGAAAAATTTTATGTAACGTTCTTTCATTAAATGATATCATATCCAAAGAAATTGTTAAAGGAGATCGAACTATTCATGACAAACTACGACGAATTTCAATTGATTATCAAAAGGTATCTTTTAAGAATAAATGTTTTAGTAAAAAGTTAATAAATTATTTCGAAGAAAAAAAAATATTTAGAAAATCTTCTGAAAGTTTTCTTTTGAAATAGTTATTTAATTCTCAAAATTGAGTTTACTTAAAAATTTAATAATTCGTAAGAGTGATATTCTTTTTAATTCAAACTCTCTGGAACAATTTATAAATGTGTAGAATTTTTGATCAAAATAATCTGCAAAATTTCAATCAATACACTGATAAGAGAACGTTTTCAAGTATCAAACCATTTTTAATTTGGAATTATGTGCATCATGCAGATTTTAATGAGCTATGAATGCCCTAACATGAGTTTGGACTAATAGCTTATTACTGTCGTAGTTTTTCTCAGAAACACTAGGAAAACTGAGTTTCGAACTTCGACTTCAAACTCTGCATAGAGACAGACTTTAATTAGAATAGCTTAATGTAAAAGCTTCAGATTGTTCGATTGTATCTATTCTGAAATAAGAACATCGACATTTGTCGTTGTATATGGGCGATGTGAAAAACATGCTTTTAACATAGCCGAATCTTTGGATAAAAGCAATCAAAAGATCTCAAAGCTTCACAATAAATTATTCTCATTAAGGCCTGTTTCTATGCAACTTGTCAAGTTGAAATTCGAAACTTAGCTTTTCTAGTGTTCTTGAAGGGAGCCACAATATTCTGTTAAGAAAATATCTTAAAAATGCAGTATGTCCCCATCGTAATAAGCTAAAAGTTCAAACTCGTTTCAGAATATTTCTAGTTCATTAGGATCTAAATAATATATATAGTCCTGAGTAAAAAGTACTCACCAATTGGGAATTTTCCTTGTTAGTTTAACAAACGTTGAATTATAAGTTTAATCTGTAGTTCGAATAGAGTTCGACAATTCATAATTTAACTTAGCAAAATGTTTCATTTATTCTTTTAATATAGAAAATTGAAAAAGAAGAAGATATTTTTCAACGATGTTTTAATCTTCAATGTGATACTCATCGAGACAAATCAACAATGACAAATAATTCGGAAAATAAATATCAAACAACAAGTGAAATTCTGAAAAAAGTTATTATTCAACTAAAATTAAATTTATTAATTAATTCATTTTCATTTATATTTTGTTTTTTTTTTTCAAAGAATATTGAACAAGCTGAACAATCTTTACTCTCACTTCATTCAAAAAAATTTAATCAACAAGAAGAATTAGAATGTAGCAGTTTAGATGAAGTTCGTATATTCTTAAGTGAAAATGTCAAAATAAAAGTTTTCATATGGAATTTATTATTTCTTATAGTATTATAGTACAATAGAAAAACATATAAAAAATGATTATAGAAGACAAACGAATCAAATTGATAAAATTCTTCAAGAGTAAGTAAATGTCAAAGCAATATTAAATACTATTAATCATTTCGATTGTTAGAGAAAAATCTCGTGTCAACGAACACGTTCAATCACAAATAAAACGAGAAACAAATGATATTGAAAAAACTGAAAAAGATCGGCATGTTGAAAAAATTTATATTCAAATAATCAATCGATTAATCATTTCTAATTTTTATTTTGTTTTATAGAGATCAAATTCTGATGTTAAAACAAAAAATTGTCGAATCGCATTCAAAAGCTAGAGTATTAATCATTCAAACAGTAACTATCATCGCTGTTTTTTCTTGACATATAGTGACTCCCGAACTGATTCCACTAGATTGATTGCCAATTTTTTTCTCTTGCCATAAACACTAATAAAAATCTAACTACTAATTTGAATAGAGAATTTGATTTTCAGCAATAATTTTCCAAGAAAAAGATCGTAAGTTTTGTCCAGATAGAGTCTCATGCAAACCTCTGAACCAGTTTTATCAACTGCTAGAATTTGTTATTGGCATTCTGTTATAAATACCAAGGATGATTAAGCAAACAATTTTTCGTAATATGAAATGTCTTCCGATTCGCTACGATCTTTCTTTTGCATTTCTTATTGAAACACCATTTTTATGCATCTCAAAGATTTGATGTTTCTCGTAAATAAACATTATAGAGAGTTGAATCATATCTCATCATGTAGAAAATTGTTTTCTCTATTGTTTTGGATAAGTCAAATAGAATACTATTTATGAAATTCCAACAGTTGAAAAATCCTGATTTGTGGTTTTTCAGAGACTCTATCCTTAAGTAACTAAAAATCATTTTCATCTGAAAAAAATCTGGTAGAAAATGAAATTTTTTATGTAAGTCAATGCTTAGTTTTTTTATTTGTGTTTACGGCAACGAATAAAAATTCGAAAATAAATCGAGTCGAACAGATATAGGAGCCATTATAAATAAATTTATTTTGTGAAACACGGTCGAAAAGGAATGTTGAAGTATATATGATACAAAGTTGTATCCATCCTCCGCCGCAAACTATAATAAACGCGTGGTCGACAATTCATCATAGATCGTAACAATAGGAATTGTGATTCCCATAGCAAAAAAAGCTGGAGTCTGCTGATTTCGATTCTAATTTACAAGAATATTGGAATTAGAAGCATTACCATCAAAAGATAATAAAATTTTTCTTTATCTTCTTACAGAGAGTTAAATTAGTCATTCAGAAATCTATTTAAATAATATTTTAAAAATAAAGTCATTATTTCTTCTCATAAAGCATATATACATTTCAATCGAAGAATACATATGTATTAATTCACAATTGCTTTTTAGTCACACTTGCAGAAGTTAGAGAAATTAGTCATTACGAAAATTTGTTTCATCATCTTCTTGTAACTTTAATAACATTATATTTATCGTGGTTCAACAGCTGTTTGTAATTTCTGTTCATTCCTAATCCATTTCTGCACAGCGATACTGTTTTAATTGTTTCCGATGATGTTATATTCGTAATTTGAGACGAGCGATTTCGATCCGAAAACAACATCCTCTGGCTGAATTCGATACGATTTCAATGCTAAAATAAAGTCGGTTTTATTGATACCTACATGATTGACACGTTACAAACAGCTCATCATAGGCATGGCGAACATCTCTAGCAATGTCTATCCTCCACCACAGGCCGTGACAGATACCTTAAGTATGCTTTTCCGCCCCATCCATCGTAGACATATTAGTAGCGTTGCACTATCCTTGTATGACATATGGCAACAAACGTTATTGATACACGACCAAAGACCGTATATCAGTAACATTTTGTTCTAATGTATGAACTACTTTATCATTGCATTTCGCGAAGATTAAAAGTATGGAGAAGAAATATGTCCCAAAATAGATAGAATAAAATAATCTCCCCGTGATTAGCAACATCGTGTTTCACATATTAATCTCAAAGTGATTGTACTAACTGCTTTTTTTAAATACAGCTTGAAGAAATGCAGGAAGACTTAAGAGAACAACTTCAAATAAATTTACATAGAAGTCTTGATCAACTTGAAGAACAAAAACTTATGGTGAATATAATATAAATAGATATTGATTTTCTTTTTGTTCATTAAAATTAACAAAATTAATTTTCTAGGAAATACAAAAATGTCTTGCTAAATATTTCAATCAATTGGAGAAAATCAAATTTCATTTACAACAACTCAGAAATAGAGATGAAGATGATATACGAAATGATAATAGATCTGCACATGCTTCTAAAATAAGAACGACTACTTCATTAATGGCTATTTCTCATTATTCACCAAAATCTATCAGAGCAAACTCAGAACCAATATGATGAATAATATAGCAATAATGTGATGAAGTTGATTTTTTTTCTGGATATGTTTACTTACAAAAAGTTTTCTTTTTTAGAAATTGAATCATAGCTTTTATATTTAATTCTTCTTTTGATTGCCCGGTCTGTTAACAGTAATAAGCTCTTTCATCTTTTTTTGTCTTCATCACAATTAAACTAAATATATCTGTAAATATGTAATAATGCAATTTTATTATTCAAGACTTTTTATTTTATTCTTTTACTTTTATGCATACAATCATTTAGGTTTTTTCTTGCTTGATATACAACGAATAATAATGTTTACATTTGTCATCAAATATTAAAAAAATGAATTTTAATCGTTACTAAATTACTCCTTGAAATAAATGAAATATTAATTTGAATCGAGTATTCGTTTGTTTCCTTTTTCTTTTAACGAAACATTCAATGTGAAGAAAGTCAAATAAGTTTCAGACATTTAAAACGAGACGTCTATAATAATCTAGATAAAAAGAAATTCATAACTGTTTATATCACTGTTATACGTACAAGGTGACTCATAGATAACTAAATGATAAAAAAGTTCAATATCTTCGGTCTACTTTGATCAATCGGGCTGTACTTTTTTTGATCATAGAGGAAAGTTTTTATTCATAAAGAAGCTGTCAAATAGATACTGAACAGAACAAGCACTATTGACAATAATAAAGAAATACACTATTGGCCAAAAGTATCTCATCCTGCAATCTCAGTCATTCTTAGAGCTAGACATGTGCAATTATTAGTGTGTATACTACTTTAGAAAAGTAGGTTAACTAAGTTCGTCTTGACCTTGTACGTTTGAATTGAAGATGAGTTATCATTGCTAGCAGTCCTTCCCATAGTGACTTCTATAACTCAAGAAGGGAAGAAGCTTATAACTCGACGAACCTATCATTATATAGTCCTTTCAGACGGCTATTCACGCTATAAATTTTATTGAATTTCAATCTAGCGTTTAAAAACTCCAGATATCTTACATAACGATAGGTCTACCAGATCGTAAGTTTTTTTCCTTTATAGAATTCACAATGAGCAGAGCTCTCATAGATCATAACTCTTCTTCAAATCAAGCGAGCGAGACTGATCTGTACAGCTCGTCGGGTTGGTTCGCATCTAAAAATTTTGGATCCGATGGGCTTTAGTTGTCTGAGAAATGTGTGGAGTGCGCTAGTTACTGAATAAAAAAGAACTGGAGAAAATCTTCTCATATCTTTGGAGCAGCTATCCGATTTTGATTAAAGAATTTCATTGAGAGTATCAAAGTACGGTTCGGCCGAGTTCGCAAATTCTGGATCTAACAGGTTCTATCGGGCTGTTCTACATTTATGAGATGGTATATATGCTAAAAATTTCAGATGTATGACCGTAATAATAGCTAAGATTACAGAGACGATGCTTTCAACCATTCATTTATTTCTTTAATAAGGTCAATAGTGCTAGTTTAAAATAGTATTGATCGATGGTTTTCTTATGAATAATAATTTTGAAGGATCTTCTATCACACAGAAAAGAACCAGTCCAATTGCTTAAAGCAGGCTAAAGATAATGAATGCTTTTATCGTCTAGTTAGTTGTGAACCACACATTATGTCTAATGAGTATTCATAATTAGGAAAGATCCATTGATAGATGCTAGAATATTCAATGACAACAGAAAGTCTATAAAGATCTTCAAACCTATCAACAAACAATATATATTATCTGCTAGATTATCTAAGTCGAGGTAATTGACATCAGAACATTTAATTTAACATGATTCATGTGGTTATTCAATGGTCGGGGTAATAGTAAGAACTTTTCTTTTTTTTTTTATTAGCGCTGTGTCGAAAATCAATTATCCAGAGGATAAGATGAAACTAGACCCTTAGTCTCGGTTTCAAAACAGATGTAACAGGCCAAGTACATAGTAGTTAGTTTGGTGCAATAGTGGATGCTGATAAAAAGGCAGATAAGNATTGGTACTGGAAAATCTTCAAAAAAGAATTTCTTTACACAAAATAAAGCAAATAGAACGAAGACAAGTAAGTTATGGGTTATTATTTATTCAACCAAAAGACAGCTACTACTTTCTAATAAACCCTCTAATCAGACAAAATTCAGTTATTTGGTATAACCATTACCGATACGAGTTCTGGAAAACAGATCGAAATATTTAAATCAAGGTCTGATCTAACTTGAATTACTCTTAAAATATTCAACAAGTTTTACATGACTTTCTTTGCGTCCCGACTTAAACTTTATCAAAAGATTTTGCTGTCTTAGAAGACACAAATATGCAAAATCCAATGTCAACAGCGGATAAGACGTCAAATAGTACAGCAAGTAAAAAAGACTTACACAAGCAATTCTTCAAATAAATACTATATAGTTTATCTTTTTTCAATGCTTTTTTTTCACCAAATCAGAGCAGCTCAACAACTTGTAAGGTTGGCAAAGTTTCTGTTAAAAGCCTAATTGATGATACCTGCCATCAATTGGATGAAACAATAGTTTCGTATCAACAATTGATTGATAATTTTTTGAACGAAGAAGAAAAAACAGAAAGGAAACTAGTTTCGTCTTCCAGATGGTAATTGTTATGCTACAAAATTTAATGTTACTACTGCTCTTTTGGCATTCTTTTTTTGTTGTTGATTGTTACATATAATTTCATAGCTATGCATGTAGTAATAGCCTTTTGTCGACAAATGATTTATGTCAGATAAGTACACTATTTAATATCATATAGCTTTTTGGTTTTCCAAATAGTTTTTACTTTGTTAAGAGTGCGATGATTTAAAAAAGATTGATAATAAAAATCATTCAATCGAAAATTCTCATGACCCATTGAAGGAATCTGGATGGGAAATTCCAATTTTCTGTAAAATAATCCTATTTTTTAATGAACTCTAATAATTAGCATGTCTTTGAAAGTAGATCGTGAAACACCCGATTAGCAAGAAGCTCGACAACGAAAACAAATGTCAAAGAAATGTGCTGCTTGCGATTCAGCTGTTTCGAACAACGATGGTGCTGTAACTGAAGGAAATTTAACATTTATTTTTGTGGCAACATGTACCTTAGACTACTTCTTATCATTTTTACGACTTGCTTTTCTCAACAACAGTTGTTTTCGAGATTTTTCTCGAATCAACAGCAAAACAGGAAAATATTGTGGCTGAAACACTTCTTAAAATAGAACCTTTATTGTATGCGTTAGATTGGAACATGGCACGTCTCATTTGGGCAAAAATGATTGGTATTGTTGATAAAGCACTCGACCAGCAACATAGAAGCGAAGCAATACTTAGCGTTTTGAAAGTAATGTCGGATACTTTTGACTTGTTCTTGGGTTACTAAGTTACTATACTATTTACACATCAGTGAAATTTGTAGATGCATAAACATGTTCTGTTTAGTATTGAATATCTTACTTATTCAGCATCTTGATCATTATTGAGCATCAAAATCTAAAGTTTGCAGGTCGAATTCATCTCGATGGTATTTGGAGTTTAAGAATGAATACTTCGTTTGAAAAAAATAATAGGAAAGATGAAACTAACATAGTAGAAATCATCTACGTCTTAGAAAATGAAAATCACAATCCTTTTCGCTAATCTACTGATAATAACATTATTAAAGATAATATAAATATTCAGTACTAGAACTGTGAAGATAAGCCGCATGTTTGAAGAATGTTTTCATCATTACATATTCAACCATCTACATCATTTTACCTTATAATGTTCTAGAAAAATATGGAACCAGATCTGTATAAATGACAAATGTCTCAACAGCGACGTATTGAAGAAACTCTTGCTGCTGATATTTACATAAATTGCTACGGTCCTGACGATGCATTTTTTTGCACATCATTTTGCTAATTTATTACAAAAGTATTAGTGTGAAACCGTATGCAATAACATTCAATGTCCGATGAAGAAAAAATCATACTGTAATTCGTATTTATCTTTCAAGTATGTTCTAACTGTTAATTCAACTCTTGAAACATATTTTTAATTTTGCTTCACTAGCGATTAGCTAAATTAATAATAAACAATATTAGAAAAATGAAGATAGATAATACATTAGAGATTGTTTTGAAGTAATAATAAAAACTTCATTTGAATTCAGTATCTATAACTCTTAGTACTGTATAAAACAATTTATAGTTATTTATGCGCAACAGTTGGATTATTCATAAATTATCATTCAACTCACATCCATATATTGTTGTCGTATATAGATGCTATATATATATATTATCAATTGTATTTTTGTTTTGTATAATAACAGTCTCATTTTCTGTCTTAATTTAAAAAGCTCAGTAAAAAATTAGTTTTGAAGTATAATTTTTATTTTGCTTTTAATAATGAAAATAATCTACTGGACATATATATGCTGTTCAACCGAATTAAACTAAAACAAGATACATACAGTCAAAATTCTCTATTCGACTTAAGTTTTTCGAAATTATCTACCGTTGAACGTAGTCTCTATTTGATTTATTTCGATATTTTGAACAGAAATTTTTATCTTTTTTTTTATTGGCGCTCTAGTGTATGTCTGCATCGCTGCTATTCCTGCTTTTTTTAATTTTTTTATTTCGTTCTTTTCATTTGCATACTCAACTCAATTTTAACCTCGAAAACAGGAATAGGAGTTTTTCGAATTGATATTAATGTATCTGTATTTCACATAAACACTAACAATGAAATTTTTTCTTCTATTCAGTGTGATCAATGGTAAGATCCAGGATCCGATCATTCGGCAATTCGGTAATCAAATTCCGGAAAAATGTATTGATGAAATAACTAAATGGTCATCAAACATCTCTGTACCAAATAACGCTGAGCTAAGATATTTACAGAAGGTAAAAATTGAAGAAAAAGAAAATAAGGAAGGCGAATCAGGGTAAAGTCTATTGAAAAGGTATATATAAAGATCAAACAATTACTTCGTTATAGTATTTTTGTTGTCTATACTGGGCAACGATCATTAACAGTACCGACATTTGTAAATGTTACTTGTCCACTAATCTTACTAATTGGAAATGTCGAGGCAACGATCACGACAGCAAACATTCCACGTCATATTCACTTACAAAATCAACAGTGAGTATAAGTGAATAAAATATTAGAACTACAACCAGGGTGGCCAGATCTTCTGAAAAATAGGGAAATTTTCTGAAATTTGAACATTTTTCTGATGTAGTAATTGCTGCACTTAATATAAGAATGAATTATAAATATTCTTTGAGCAAATCTATAAACACGTTATGTCGAACATATCTGTTCATGCAAAGTCGAAAAAATGTAAAATATGAATAATAAAATCCAGATAATACTACATAAACTATGTTTTCGTTGGATTTCTTAATCTATAGAATATATATGTGGCTTGTTTTTGTACTGTATTTGAGAATGAGTTTTGCGCTTGGTAAAAAAAGTTCGACACTAAGTATCATTTCGTAGCCTTTTTGTATAAATGAAACCATATATTCATTGGATTGCCTTATTTTTTATAGTGAAACACCTTTGAAGATATAGTACAAGTCACTGAACAGAAACCCAACGGAGCATTGAATGCCAGCATCTTGACATAATATCCACTAGGTTTTTATAAAACTGTCTTCTCTGATTAATTTCTGCTTTTCCAAAGAGAATTTAATCGTTTTCTGATGATGAAAAAAAATTTCTGAATTTTGAACTTTTGATCTGGTCACCCTGACTACAACAAATATAACAAATCGCTTCATCATTTAGATACTCATTATTTGGTACAACAAGCCATAAACCTTCTCATTTTATCAGTATGGTAACATGCAACGATCATAAACAGGATACTATTGTTGATGACTTATTCAAGACTGATGAAGGTACTCATGTTATTTCTAGCGCATTTTGCGGTAAATTAAAATAAATTAGGCATTCTTTATGCTTTTATTATCTAATTGTTGTTTATTAAGTTCTTATAATTTGTAGTTAAATCATATTATTTCAATAAATAGCACTTGAAACATCGTATCTCGATACAACGATCTTTTTAGCTTCAATATTAGGTCACTATAAGCAAAGAAAATGAGTTAGTCTTTGACTTAGCAGTAAATACTCATGAGATAACTCTCTTGATTCATGCAATATAGATTTTGCTTAAAATATAACTCAGTTTGTCTGATGAAACATTTCAGTATATGTTTAATAAAATGTCTTAAGACCTTTATCGCGGAAATAAATGATATATGCCGCATGCAATAATTGCGAATTTATACAAAAACAAAATAAAAAAATGCAGACTCGATTAAAATACATAAAAATGTTTAATCGAAAACAATCAGAAGGATATGAAATAACACAAATTTAAAACATAAATTGAGGTAATATGAAAATTTGAACTGTGGCGTACCATTTCTCAACAAAAACAACGTAATGCATACCACGAAAGCCTTTTAAAAAAACTGTTGATAGTTTTATTAAGTCGATACCTCTATTGTTTCTATGTTAATCATCATTCACTATAATGATTTCTATTTGAAAAATTGTAACCAATCCTATTTCTCCCTTCGTGCCTCCATAATGGTGTTCATGTTTTCCCTTAACTCGTGCATTTCCTTTAAACGGTGACCACAGGATGGTATTCTATTATAAATAACATGCCATTTAACAAAGATAAAGAATTACTCATAAAACACACAAATAATAATATTTTGAATTTTTTACATGTTTAAATAGAACAAATGACTTAAACCGATTTCGAATTCTACAAAATGTTACGTTTAAAATCATCTAATACTGTATGAAAATATTTTTTTGTTTTTTAATAAAAAATAAATTACATCAATTATTCTTGTTTTTAGGTATCTAATTCCACAATTACCATATCTTCATCCTCATCATCAAGATATAGTGGATTTAAATCATGTTCTAAAGATGTAAAGTCTAAAATAAAAGGAATATTTAGTCGACATAGTCAACATGAACATGCTAATTTAGCTCAAGTTGTTGTTTGTAAACGTTGTGCAAAAAATCCAATGATTTTTCTCACTGTAAGAAAATGACAACAATAATTTCTATTGCAAAACAATTTTTTATTCACAATTTAGAAACGTGAACGTATACGAACCAAAGCTTTGGAAAATACGGATATTTCATATACAGATGATAATGCTGGTTTAGTCGCTTTAACATTATCAGAGACAACACTTCCATTTGAATATGCAGCTCAAACATTTGACGAATATACACGAAAAGTTATTATTTGAAGTATAACTTATTTGATTGCTTCTATTTTTCGTGTTTTCTTTACTTTAGTTAGAAGAAGCTTTAATATTATTGAGAAATATGAAACGAGACGAATATGAAAGTAAAACAACTCTTAAGATTCTTCGTTTTATTGAAAATTTAATTCATCAACCAAAAGAATGGATCTCAGGAGCAAAGTTAAAATTATCTGAAATGAAATTTCCAGGTTAGATTTGCATTGTTTTTTTCTTCTATTAATCAAAAATTAATTTTTATAGAAATGGCAATGACTTTAATGAACATTTATAAAGAAAAAGGCTATTTAGTAAGAAGTATAGTTTTTCTTCATAGTATATTACTTTATAATTCAATGACTAATTTTACTGATTATGAATTTGACAAAGAAGGCCTTATTAGAAAAGTATTAATATAAAAATCTTTTAAAGAGTTGATTTATTATTTATTTTTTAAATCATTTTAGCAATCAGCTGATGCTGGTTTTATTGAATTTGCTTGTGAGATTCTTAGTGATCCATCATATCGTGAATCACTAGGAAAATGTTATATTATTCAAAGTCCAGAAGAAACAAGACAAAGTGATGATTTTAATAATTATCAAGTTTGACTTTATTTCTATATTATTTGTAATAATTTTTTGTTTTATATTTAGAAAATTTTATACATTTGTGATTCTGCTCTTACTATTCTTTATAATCTAGCAAATTTACCAGAACTTAAACTTCATTTTCGAGAATGCAAGGCAATGACTGTACGTATTTAATTGATTAGAATGATGCAAAAAAAGCATTCTTTACGAATGCGTATACGCAAGGTATCCCGAAAGTTAGCATGAAAAGTTTACGTGAATAGCGCCTTAACAGTTCAAGCGATTCGTATAATTCTTTAGTAATATCATAGTAGATTTTTCAAAGTTTTGTTCTGTATATTTTCAGATAATTGTCTATGCTTATAAACATTAAAATAAAAATAGTTTTTTTTTTAAGTCAAAGTTAAGTCACTTATCGTTGTGAAACGAAAATGCAAATTGGATTTGACCTACAGATGCTAGGCATAGGTTATACTAGGAATGCTTTTTCCACGCGTTTGTGAAATCAGTATAGTAGTCAATAGACGACAATCTGAAATATCTTCGAAGATTACAAAAGGGAAAATAGACAAAGTTCATAATACTTGTGAAAATATACGACTATCGAGTGTTCGGGTTGTTGTAATAGTTTGCCTCATTCCTAAGAATAGTAACAGGCCTAATTCTGACTTAATATCTACCGATGAAGCCGTATAAAATGCAATTTGGTCAAAAACTTCACGAGATCTAGATGAAGTTCTCAAATTTTGATACCAGTTGTAGAAAATATCGATAATCAAAAAGAATTCGTTTTCTTTTTTCCGACGAATTCTATTTTCATCTAACTTTTCGAATGTCAGCATGCTTTATTAAGTACTCATTTTCTAAGTTTCTGAATTTTGAAATAATTTGCTAACGCAAAATACTATTAAAGTACGGTTTTATATATGACATAGAAGAGATTTCGATGCATACATCTATATAAGAGTTATAATCCTAATGATGGCACTCAGATAGTAAAACTGATAAATTTTGGGAATATCATCTCTATTCTAAAAAGAAGGAGGGCAAATAATACACTTTTATGGTCCCCAGAATATTTTGATTTTCCGTGTTGGAATCAAGTTAGAAGTGATTCCTAGCGATATGCCGAATGTTGATTTTGCGACAGCTCTCAATTGAATTTTGATTCACATCCGTACTCTCTCACGAGGATGACTAAAATACTTCTTCTGGGTCTTCATGCTAGAGTTTGGGCATTGGTCTAAAATGACTTTAAAAGACTTTTAAAAAGTTTTGATGAAAATATTAATATTGTACTATGAGTGTCTTAAATATTAAAAGCTTATAGAAAGTTCTCTCACAGACAGGGTCCTAGTACTTGAAAGGTTAAATGACTGGCTTATTGGTATATATTAAAGCAAAATCTATGTGTATAAAACATATAAACATTCGCTTGAATTTAAAATGAGAACTGATAACGAAAATAAATTAATTCAAAAATAAACTGGCTGTAATATTTTAAAGATTTCGAAAAGGATGAATTTATGTATTTCAGTTCATGGTTTGTTTTAAACTAGATTATATGAAATAAAAGTCACAAAAATATACTATCATATTATAGAAAATAAAACAACTAAATTATTTGAAATGTGTAAGGGATATTTACATGAACTTTTCGCACGAACCCTTGGGATACCCTGTATGTATATCTTCTATGAAAATGAGGTAATCGACTTACATTGACTATGCGTTGTCAAATTCAATAGTATAGTTCAATGGGTTTAAACCTTCTTTTGTTCTTTTTCTGCGAAATACTTCTCGAAAATGATAATGACACATGGAGCTTAATAATGCTGCGTTCTAAACAGAACGAAAGAAACTGATTCATTTCATTGTACTGATACTAACAGTACAAAACATTTTTGTTTTTTTTTTCGTTTTCTTGTTACAATCAAGATAACATAACTCAGCTTAATGTTTAATGTACTCTTATTTGAAAAAAACCGACAAACAGTCTACAGAAGAATATTTCAGCTAGGTAGGTATTAAATATAGAATGTTTGTTCTTTCTCGATTATATATAGCTGTTTTTTGCTTTTTTTTTTATCAGTCAGAAGAATATTCTCCATATCAGAGTTAAGAGAAAACGATAGAACTCCTATGAACAATTAACTTGTAGTTAAATTATGAAAGAATAAATATCAATTGTAACATTCGTTGATGTTCAAACACCTCAAATTCATAACGGATAATATAAGTTTATACTTCGTATATTCAATTGTCTTTCTTTGAAAGTTATATATATACCATATTGATGACGATTCACATATATCTAGCATTCATTTTCAATGCAATATATATCTTGAATATCATACGAATAAATAAAACTCAAATATGTTTTGAATATATCTTTCGAGAAACGAAGTAACATAGAAATCAAAGCCTCTTCGAAAATTTTTAATGCAATCATAAACTCATATATAGTGTAGCCAGTTTCTGAAAATCGTTCTAATTCATTTTAGGCTTAACGAATAATTCTGTATTAATTTAGTTTTTGAGACTTTTTGAAGCAGCATAAAAAAATCGAAATTATTTAATAAAACTAGAAACGAGTCAGAGTGATTTTGAAAAAAAATCAGGACCGCTTCAAAGATTGCAAATTATTTATCAAGCTCTATGTATCTCTGTGAATATGAAAGACATTCATTCGCTCTTCAAATTTTCCTTTTCAAAATAAATTTATATAGATAGTCGTTGATTATACAAAATTACCATCAAAGACAATTCAGATTCAATTTCCTGAAACAAGCGAAAATCAAGAGTATATCAGTATTATAAAAGAATTACAAAGTCTAGCTAGTGCTATACGTGTTACATCATGTTTATTATTAACATTAATAATGAATGAAGATGAAGATAATTTTTTAGCTGCAATTACATCTGGTAAAAATTTAATATTGATTTTGCTAATATAGAAATTCATTTCAATTTAGACGTTGTTATATTATTATCTGAAATGATTCAAATGTATAATAGAAATGATGAAAGATTTCACGGATTTTCTTTTATTGAACTTGTTGATGGTTTGTCTAAATTAATGGTACGTGGTCGCACACATACATTTATTGATCAAGATCTTGTAAATCTTCTTTTAAATCTTCTTGAAAATTCTGCACAAAATAATGATTTACTTGAATGTGTCTCAAATGCAATATTAAATGCTTCATTTGATGAAAAAGCTCAGCATTTTCTTGATTCAGATCGTGCTATTCGTATAATAACATTTGCTCAATATAATAGTCGAAGTCAAATGGTTCAAAAAAACTGTGAAGCTATTCTATGGACTCTTAATCGTATTCCACATAAACATTGCTCAACAATTAGTAATTCATGTCAATTTCAAGGTCATATAATGATTTCATATAATCGATCAGTAATAGCAATGTGTTTAAAAATTCGAGATCGTCTTAAAGTAAATAGATATTCTTCGTTTTGATTTTGTCATTTATTTATGTTTCAATAATTAAGGCTTTACACTATAATGTATGGCTTGATGTTGATAATTTGAATGGTGGTGTTTTAGAATCAATGGCTCGAGCTGTTGAAGATTCATCTATTGTATTGATTTGTATGAATGAACAATATAAACAGAGTTATTATTGTCGACTTGGTTAGTTATATATTTCTAAGAAAACAAAAAATTTTCTCTTCGAATCTAGTCATTCTATGTAGCAACGTTTAATCTGAAAAAAATCTTTAATCAAGCGAATAGAGTCAGATACAAATGAGAAAATAGGACGATATTTGAATCCGTTCATTTCTAAACATAGTATAAAATTAGCCATGATATATTATTTTTCTAATCGACTATTTATTCTCGATTATTCTTAAATTCATCAACAAAAACAGTTAGAGAGGTTTCAATGTTTAACAGCTCTATTTTGTTGTAACATGCTTGGCATTTACTTTGCTGTAGTTACAATCTTATAGATAAACATTTGAATAATAAATTTCATCAATAGGTTAAAAGCTACTTTCATACGATCCATTGATGGATTGCATCAAACATCATCACCTACGTCGAAAGCTCACCTAAATGATCTTTGCAGAAACACAAAGATTCAAAGTACGTTATCATTCACGTGGGAATCACCCAAGACGATATCTCACATTTGAGATGAGTCCCTAGTCATTACATAATGTCTATTGAGACTAAAAGAAACATAGAAGAATTCTCCTCCATGAGCTGTCATTTTGAAGTTATTGAATTATACTGAACTTTTCATCTTTGGCATGGTATTTATAGAGAAAATCCGACAAGCGAATTTAAGCCTAAAAGTTTACCCATAGAGAGCTGAGTTTGAAATTCGTTTGTCTGGTTCTTTTCATAAATACCGTGCCAATAGTAAAAACATCTATTGTAATGGCACTAACTCCGAAAGGTAATGCATCGAAAAGAATCTTTCTAGATTTCTCCTAGTCTCAGCATTGTGTTGTAGACAACTTGATACGCTCTAATCTGAGTATATCCAAAACGATTTAGGCAACATGTTTGCGCTTCTCGAAAAGCGATTTTCCAAAACAAAATCAGTAATTTGAAGACCTAAGATGATTTGTCTTGTTCATATTCGGAATCAACATAGTCGATAACCTATAACCCACCGGTTTTTACTGGAAAAGCAATTGATCAGTTGAAAAGGTTCTCTCGTAACTGTTTACAAGCGTAAAAATATAAAACAAGTGCTTTCATTTAAGATTAAACAGTGCCATATTTGCTATAAAAAGGGCGGAGAAAAATTTTTTGTTTAGAATTGTAACATAAATTAAACTATTTTTGGGTGTTCATTTTGTATTTTAGAAGCAGGTATGTTTTGACAAATTTTGTTGCAAAAACTTGACATCTACTTTTTCAAAAAGAATATGCAACGGAATTGAGAAAACCATGCATCCCATGTCTAATGCAACCACGATTTCGACCATATGGATGGGTAACGATATTGAGAAACTTTATTTAGATTTTAATTTGTTTTATTTAGCTTGGAATTATTAAAGGAGCGAAAGTTCATGTTGATTTTGCAACATTGCCGTGAGTAAAAGATTGATCTTCTTTAATCTATTGAAGAAATATTTCATTTAGTTTCGAAGAAGCAATTGTATTATTAATTCGTGAAATAGAAACGATAAGACGAGATATTATAACGAAAAATGATCATAATACTACGGCAAATAAAACTAATCAACCTCTTTATCATCAACATGGTATTGCTTTTACTTCTGTTGATAACAAAACTCTTGATCATGGTATGTGCCTTATTTCTATTTTAAGATTGTATTCATTCGAATTTATTTTAAAAAGCTAAATTATCAGAACTGAATAATACATCTCCAAGTAGCAAAGAAAATAACACTGTTATGGATTGGGATGTACGTGCAGTAAAACAATGGTTAGAACATATTGAATTATTGCAGTATGTCTATTAAATAAATTTTGCCGAGAAAATCAACGTTTTTTCTTCTGTTTTTTAGCTTAGAAAATGCTTTGATTAATGTTGATGGAAAATTACTTTGTAGATTACATAAAATGAAACAGTTAGCTGCAAATTCATATTATAAATTTCTTGATAAGCATTTCGATCGTATTCAAGCAGCACGAATGAGTGATATACTCAAATTTGATTATGAACTTGAATGTCTCTTTCAATAGCATCGAATCAAATAGTCTATTTTTGTATAGAATTCATTTTTTTCATGTCTATATCAACTGTTCTTTTTTGTTTTTATAAAAAAAGTATATTGATGTTCAAAAAATATTTAAATCAAATCAAATAAACTATTGATTACTGATATTTTATAAACTAGCAGATCATTCTCATTTTTTCATGTTTAATGTTTTGAGTGAATTGGTACCGACAAGTCAAACTTCAAGTACAATTTCTTTGTTTCATCTTTTTTTATGCATAGTTCAGTGGAGCGTGAACTGTTGACACTGAAAAACTACTGCCTGATTCAAAATAAAAGGCGGATTACCATTTTTTGAATAACTTTAGATAGAAGTAGGATAGAGACCCGCTGTTTTCAACACTCGAGGGGCCAGCTTCCAGACAACAATTCTTTATTAGATTCAAGTTGTCAATACGGCATGCATATCAGACATTAATTCGACTTTTCTGAATCCATATTATTTTTAGAATTTACATTGAATATTTTTGTTGATAAGTTAGTTCGAAAGGTGAAAGTATTCTCTATAGAATCGCACAAGCCGCAGTTTGCTATCCTGTATTGTTCAGAGAGGGGATCGATTTTACTATGAGTGTCAGAGGCTGGAAGAACACTATTATTTTCCTTCAAGAATCAAAAATATATATTAGAAAACACATTATTAATCAGACTGACCAACACCACATATAATTTTAGCTGCCCATAAAATATATGTTTGCTGAAATCAAGAAATACAGTATTCGAGTAAAGACAATAAATCGTAACAATATTGACATGTTACAAGGAACATATTAATCTGTTAATGAGAACTATCTGTAGACAAATGATAAACATATGCCAATTATCGACATCATCATGAACTTCTGCGTCTGTAGCATAATGCATTGCATCGTTTGTGGTATAATCAGTTTCTTCATCCATTTTTTCGCGCTTTTCATTGTCCGACTCGTTCTCTGACTCATCATTCGAATCTTTCACCGTATCTGTATCATCGTCGTCAACGTTGATCAGCGATTCTGCGATTTGTTCAGCATATACATCTCCTCATCTAAAAGCGAGTTCGTTTTCGTGTGCATGTGTGATGTAGCTTTTGGTGGTAATTAAATCTGAAGCACCTAATCACTCAGAGGTCAATTATTAAACATGAATCAATCGAAACCTAATGTTGTGTTCTCTTACATATCATATCACTGCGACTCTTGTCAATTCAAGAGAGTTTAACATGTAATGTTTGACAGGTAACCTTAACAGAATAGCATGTTCCTTGTAAAATATCAACTTTGTCACGATTTATTGTCTTTACTCGAATACTGTATTCATTGATTGCGGCAGAAGTATATTTTTTGGGCAGCTAAAATTATATATGGTGATATTCAGTCTGATTAATAATGTATTTTTCCATATATATCTTTAATTCTTGAAGGAAAATAATATTGTGTTCTGCTGCTATCTGACATTCCTCGTAAAATCGATTCCCTCTCTAAACAATATACGATAGGAAACTGCGGCTTGTATGATTCTATAGAGAATACTTTCATCTTTCTAACTAATTTATGAACAAAAATATTCAGTATAAATTCTGAAAATGGTATGGATTCAGAAAACTCGAAGTAATGTCTGACACTTATATGTCTTATTACAACCTCAATCTAATAAAGAATTGTTTTTCACAGGTCCCTATCACAAAGAATTGTTGAGAAAGAGGATCAATGACGTCATCAAATTGGGCGTCAAATAATGCTCGACATTACTTGTTGCAACCCAGCTTGTTGATTAAATAACATTGAAACAGAGTCTTTTTCCTGAAACGGAAAAAAATTTTAGACAAAATAATAGGAACACAGCAGATATGAATTTGTGGGTTATTGAATGCCATAACTACAAAATGGCGCATTCAGAAGACACTTCATATGCCTTCTTTCGAGGAAAGACTAGTATATAAACCATACTCATCCATGTCTTTCTCAGCGTCACGGTGTCGGAGTAGTGATCAATGATGTTAATTGATATTCAATAGTAGTCACTCACTTTTCTTGAATTTTCTGTCTTCTGTTCATTCATTTTGGAGATATCTAATTCGGTGTGTCTAGATGAAGGGTGTGAATATGGAGAATGGATGGAAAGGAAGAGAAGGCGTTTATTCATTCACACCCTTCTCTTGCAAGATGATGTCTCGTCTCACTATGTGCATGATATTTGAAAATGATGTAATCAAAATTTTCCGTCAAGATAGACTGGCTGCTGAAATTGAATCGATTGATCCGAAATTTTGCCTCATCTAATAGCTGTGAACTTTTTCTTATGGAGGAACTTCAAAGAAGTCGCACACTAATGCATCTTAGACAGTATATTAGATCTCAGCCAGTCGATTATTTTAGCATTTCAAAAGATTGATGATGACCTTTCCAAGAAAGTGTGCAATTCAGAGCCTGAAAGACTCGAACGATGCATTAATACTAAAGGATATCGTTTTGAGTATTCACAATGTTTTTTTCTGCCACTTTTGTTGGCATGCATTACTTTAAATTTTCTCTTTGCTATTCGATGTTAAAATTAGAAAAAGTTGTAATAGCTACTCAACCTTCCTTTTTTCTCGAACCTGTGAAATAGTATGATACGAATTGAAGTAAATGTCGATAAATGAAGGCAGTAGTCATTATCGATTTTCTTGTAAAAAGAACTTTAAACACTACTCTATCATCGACGAACAAAAAATCAGTCCAATACTTTCGATCACAGTAGAGATATTTAAATTTTTTTGTCAAAAAGTTGTTTATGGCACACTCTACATAGTTTAGCAAAGCTTCTTTTATGAAGAACTCACCTATGCTTCCCACTATCACTTTTTCCAAAGCCTTCCTTATGTACTCAAGCTATCTGTTTTCCATATGATATTTTTAATATGATTGACTTTACATTCAATCAATTAATACTTTTTTATTCAGTTTTCCATGATAATTCTGAATCTGAAGTCACATTTTTTGACTCGGCCGAACATAAAATATGTAGTATCTTGATTGTGAATGAACATTAATAAAGATGAGTACCACCGATCAGCATTTGTACTATGGACTAACTTTCACTGCTGAAATTATAGTCTTTTGAAGTTATATCTTAAACGATACAGAATTGCGACCACTTCCAGAAAATATAAAATTACTTTAGGACAGAATCATTTAGTTTGATTTGAAGCAAAATGCCTGAAATCGGCTTGATAGTCAATTATCTCTTCTATTCATATATTTGTATCATCAGTTAGTCAAGACGTTGTAGAAGTTACTAAGTTAACCAAATTTGTAAATAAAATATTTCTGTATTTTTTTAGACGTCTTTGGACTTTGCCCAATGAGTGAACACAAAGAAAAGAGAAAAATAACAAAGCTATCCTAAAACACCGTTTTTTTTTTATCAAACCTTAAGAGTAGTGTCACCTGAAGATGTGGATTTGCTTTTCGCCTATACTCACAATCATACCTTTGTTCATTGAACCCTGTATTGTGTCTTTTGATAAATCAGTGGGGAATCATCGTTAGAATGACGAACAGGTTCGTGGAAATGATTGATACAGTAGGTCTGTTGATTGACATCAGGATTGGGTTGTGCTACTCGTGTTAGAAGTGGAACCCTGCCAATAAGAGTAGCAGAGAGGATGTGGATGTGTACTATGTTATGCAGAGACGGATGTGTATCAGAGATGGATGGAAGAAGGTAGCAGGAAATAGACAAAGGAAGAACAATAAGTTACACCTAGATACATTTTGAAACCACTAATCAGAAGGTAACAGTACTGATATCAAGTTTTAAAGAACACTGATATCCGTATTGAGACCAGTACTGAAATGTCAGTATGTGGGCAAGCAGTTGCCTAACTTTAGTCGATATTGATTAAATGCGTAAAACAAGCACTTGCACGCGTTTCAATGGCATTAAAGACTATACGACAAACGCATCTTGTATATACTAGAAACAAACGCGTGCAAATATTGTACGATTTCAGTGGTGTTTTTACGCGTGATATGCGACCTTCTTAAGACGTCGAAATACCATAGAAATTATACGCTGTTTGAATGGCGTACTTTTAAGCTTTTCTGTTTGAATGGGTATGTCTATGCAAATGATAGATATTCAATGAATCAAATTTTTAGCCTATTTTCTACAATGAATGATTTCATTTCATTCAAAATAGTGCACTATCAGCTTGCTAAAAATCGATGCAAAAAAGCTCAATATACAGTAACCTTCACAGACCCTGACTGAGAGACAGGGGAGGTTATGAAGATTCTCAGAGACGAGTGTTCTGTGTCTTATACTGAAACGATTGTTTCCTAAAAATAGCAACTGAGACAGACGATATTTTATAGCTATACATGAGAACCATCTTGTCTTTGTTGTGAGCATTCTAGTTCATTACTTTCAGTTGACTTTTTAACAATTGTCTCATAGCATTTTTGGAATGTCATACATAGGGTCTTGTAGCGTGGAATTCATGCTACAAAACCTAGAAGGCTACACATTTCAACAATATAGCCGTTGTAAGTTTTGCTGATCCATGTTTTGACTGAAAAACTTCATTATAAAACAAAACCAAGCTACAGTTATGTCTTTGAGAAAATTTTCATTTTTTCTATTTTATAGAGCTCTTTTCACTGATCATTTTAATGAATAGATTGTCTGAGTTTAATCGGAGAATAGGAAAGCTATCGTCAAAATATTGGCATCCCTTACATAGTCTCAGCGAATCAGGGATTTTCAGTATTTTCACCATAACTGCATTATTTTTCTATGAAATTCGGAACATCTTTTATCGAAATGATCAGCAAAAAGATCTCTACAAAATGAGAAAGAAGAAACATTTTTCTGATACATTCGTGTTTTTCGTAGTTGACTTCTCACGAAGGAAGTACCCAAATCAATAGCTTCATGATAGACGGATCAATTACTTAATAAAGTGGTATTTGAGATATCCCTTATGGATAAGAAGGAAAAACAAGTTTTAGTCAATCACACTAAAATCTTATATGTATAAAATGATTCAGCACTTCATAAAAATTTCCTTTATAAAATTGCCCCGGAACGTTGACACATTTTAGTATAAAATGACTTTTTAATATTGTTCGGAATCTATAATGATTTGAAAATGAGAGTATTCAACCTTTAAAGGTTGCATATCTTCGATAGAATTCTCTCCGTCATGGTTTCCTATCATATAAGTTTGTTGAAGAGTATTCTATAATGAATAGTGACCACTTTATTGTTTCGTTGTTCATTTAAATTTAGCTTTAGATATCCATCAATACTTACCATATACACAACATACAAAAAAATGTTCATTACTTGCTGTATTGCCAACAAAGATCTTGCCAGTTCTTTTCAATAAAAATGATTGCTATCTTATGCTTAAACGAATTTAAATCATTACTATTACTTGACAAACAAAATCTGCTCAAATAGTAGTTATTTTAAAAGTCAACATCAGAAGAAACAGAAATTCTGTGTGTTTTATGCCAATGAAAAATGATTCAATCGTCGCATTGTTTTATTACTTTGCTTTTTATCCCCTTATAAACTGGAACAGCTCTTTCTCACCATTAATATTATGTGACCATAGATCGATATAATCAAAATATAGCAGTTGTCATCAATTTCAACCTCTCCCTTGTTTAGGTGATGCGTCAGTTACACTAATTATTTACAGTGTCATAATAATTCTCATTTCTGATGAATGATGCTGAAAGAAGAAAAATTACAGACTTGCTTTCAACACGTCTGGTAACTTTGTATAGGAATTAGTACCATAAAGTAGTATATCTATTTTCTCTCAATAAACCATGCATAAGTATTGAAATTGACGAGTATACGAATTTCGTATCATCTCAACTACAGAAATTAGTGAGCAAAAATACTCTTTAATATCTGGACGTAATTAAATAAATAATCATTTTTACTATGCAAATTCAAACTGCTATTAACATTTTGTTTACTATCGACCAACCTAAGAAAACAACGAAAAAGGACAGAAAAGTGAATGACGAATTGTTTTGTGATAAAAACGCGACGATTCAGCACATCATCTTTTTTTCAGAAGTGTCTCTATCATTTGGCACAGTTTTGAATGTTCTTTCAGAATTGGTTTTCATTGTTTCAAGGAATCTCTCGTTTCTTTACTTAGTTTTATGTAACATACTGTTTAGAAACAATACCATTCCTGTTGTTTACACATTCAAAATCGACAAGTTAAGTAGATTTTTTGGGAAGTAGAAATGGTGGTTCTATGCTGGAAATGAAACAGAGAAAAATGTAATTTTGCATTCAACACATGTCAACAAAAAGATATGTTGAGAAGTGCTAAAGACACTAATCCAATACTGAATATGAAGAAAATCACAAAAAATGGTTTAATCAATCTTCAGTATTTACTGATGCTATCTTCATACATATTAGAAAAAAACTGATATTGTGTATTTCTAAATTTACGCTTATGATATTTTGTTTCATTAGATAAAAATAGATATTGAGAACTTTTCATAAATCAATCAGAGTGGTTCCTTCATTTACGGTTTTCTAATTATAGGTAAACATGGGCCTGACATAAAATAAGTATCTATCTATCATTCATGTGCATACCTGAGGTATTTCATTATTACTTGTTTTCTATCAGTTTCAATTTTTCTTCGTTTTCTTTTCATTATGAATATTTGACTATTGGATACGACCACAGTAGCACGCATGTAAGGTAAGGACGAACATATCATAACATCAGTCTTGACCAATATTTCTTACCTGAGTGAGAAAAATATTTATCACGAGAGAGAGAGACAATGCTCATTGTCAATTACCTGCCTACTAATAGTCACACCTGGTTTCATTTATGATAGCGTAGAACATGAGATGCCTAATTCGACTTCGAATATAAATGGAGCTTCGACTGCACGATATCATTTCGAAAATAAGTGACAAAACAAAATCCCACCAGCACCTGATTACAGCAAAAGCAAAAGATAAATTTTATCCTAATTATAAATTTATAAATTCGAAGGCTCACGATAGCATAGACACAAAAATCTAATTCTAACCTCCGCTGCAACATTTACCCGCATAATTGACCCTTTACTTCTGCATCGCGGCGTGGGTGTGTGCTGGGCCCCGCAGAGCCACGACCCATACTAATCTCTGTGTACACAGTGATGCGAGCTTCGGAATAGTAATTTCACCACTAATTCCACTAGCAGTTTCATTTTTTCATGTTTTCCTGCACCAACGCCATCATAACAAGTTAGCTCCACAGGTAAACCCAAAATTTGAAGCTCACGTACACATCCACATTTTACCAATCAAATCAGTCCATGTTTTCTCATTTATAGTAGCAAGACTCTCTTCGATTGAAAACCTAGGTCGAGAGTAATATGTGATGATGCACAGGCACATTAACTGCGATGCTTGAGACATCACCAGGTATGCTAGTAGCATTGCCTGGGATTCTGGTAGCGTTTCCTGGGTTCCTACGGCCATCCGCTGGGTTCATAGAAGCATTTCCTTCCTTCATAGTGGCTTGGCCTCGGATGCTACTAGCATCACCCAGGACGCTAGAGGCATCACAAGGAATTCTACTAGCATTACCTTGCTTGGTACGGGCACTACCTGGCATTCCGAAGGCACCACCTGGGATACTGACAGCATTACGTGAGTTGCAACGGGTAGTCCATGGGATACCGTAGGTGTTAGTTGGGATACTTGAGGAATCGCCGGAGATGCCAGATACATTCCATGTTTATTTAGTAGCGTCCCAGGTAATGCTACTACCATCTGAATTGACGTAGAAAGCATTGCAGAAAGTGCTCCTAGCAACCCAAGTGATGCTTCAAGCATTTCATGTTATCCCTCTAGCATCCTGGAAATTCCTCAAACATCCCTTGTGATGGGTGGAGCATCTGAAGCAACCTGTCTATCAAACATCACGTATTACTCTCCACCTAGGATTCCAGTCAAAGTGGAATCATACTGATATAAATCGACTTACATGGATGTCTCAATTCAAATTATAAACTTATAAATAGGATAAAATTTATCTTTTGTTTTTCTGCCAGACTTATATAAAAATCCCAATTCGAATGATAAATTTATAATTTGGACAAAATTTGTCTTTTGCTTTTTTGCTATTGTTAGATGGATACAATTTTTTTTCGATTTTTCATTTATATTCGAACTCGAATTAGCCATCTACTCTAATTCTCTTTCAAAGCAGCGTACATTTTTTGGAACACGTTTATCCTCTAATTAATATTTACCTTGGACTAATTATGATCGATATCGACTGCAGCAACCACTATACTAAAATTTGTATGTGCAAAACTTTTGGAGTCAATACAGAATCAATATCAATTCAAAAGAGTGCATCAACACAGACCCTCGTGTGTGTACTGCTTTCAGTGAAGTAATCTTCAAAGAATAATGGCAATATTTTTCAAACATTCGTGTTTTTAAGGGTAATCTATTCATTGATTTATCGTGTTATTTTCGAAAGCAGATGATGCTAAGTTGGTTTCATACTAAAGTGGTTCGTGTTTGAAGCATGGAGGTGATGGTTGTGTGTTGCCTTTTGCAGTTCCTTCTACACCAGAGCATGCATAATATTTGTCGCCCCATGGACGGGAGCCAGGATTGTTTACGAGCACATTATCGAACAATACATTCTGCATAGGATTAGATAAGTTGCCAACTATTACACCAGGGCTTAGTTGAGGATCATTCAGAGTGATATTTCGCAAAACAATGTTATTCCAAGTAATACCGGATGGAATAGGACAGGCAACTTCTGGTATAAACGGCCATAAAAGTGAACAAGCTCCCTTAAATGCAGCTTGTTGTGGTCCAATCCAAATTGCCCATTGAGAAGCATTGTGAATTTGAATATTTTCATAAAGAATATCACTGATTTCACCAGTATCTTTTTCGTGTCCTGGACGTGATTTCAAATAAATTCCTTTAAAAGTGTTATACATGGTGCAATTACGAAATGTAATATTACGAACACATGAATGGGCTTCAGAGGGACCGATAGAACCGATTGTCAAGCCCACACCTGAGGCATTAATACGTTCAAATAGCATATTTTCACTACAAAACGAATGAATACTATTTGAGTCTTGTTGTTTCACCGCAATACAGTCATCATCATTCCAAATATTGCAATCATGAATCCAGATGTTCTTACCAGACACGTCAAATCCATCTGTATTAAAAGCAGTTAATTCATATAGATCATGCCAGTGAATATCTGGATGTCTGTGCGCATCTATATCAGTGTAACGAATTTCTAAGTTGGCAACATCCTGACCATAAAAATTCCATTTGGGAGAATTTTTTAAGAGTAGATTTTCGAGCAAGAGATTAGTGGAATTATAGATCCATAATAATTGCGGCCGATTTCCACGAATGATAACATACTCAATCACACCCCACCAAAAATGACCCGAACCATCAATGATGCCTTTGTTAGGTGAAGATTGCGAACTCGTGAAAGTTACATGATCCAATTGTTCAAAGTAGAAACAGTTAAGAACTTGATTTGTATGAGGATCACGTGGCCATTCAAATATATTATCAGAAAATTTGAGAATACCATCAATTTGAATAGTTACATAGGAGAGACCACGAGCATAGAGACCACCCATCAACCAAAACGTTCGATTCGCTGGTATGAGTAGAATGTCGCCACTTCGCAGAGACCCTAGAGTTTGATTAAGGAGAAATGTGTTTGCCCAACAGGTAGACAAGGAATTGTTTCCAGCAATGCCTCCGATTGCCTCAAAATCAATCATGTGATCATTGGCGAGCGTCAAATGATCATTCCGTGCAATAGTATTTACATGAGAATGAGCAATTCTAGCAAAAATGACAGCGGCAATTGTTAGAGAACGAATAACCAGCACAAGAGTGATAGAGGACATGATTTTTATTTGATGCAAGTAAATTCAGAAAATAAAACGAAATAACTACTCAGCATCTTACTCGTGTAACTAGCAAAGAAAAAGATAAGAATTTATGAATTGTTATCTTATCTTCGTCCGCGAAAAGAACGAGTTTCAAACAAGAAAAAAGTCTGCAACTACCTTTCAAAACGATGACCATGTGTGTAGAACGAACACGCGACAAGTAAATATAATAATATGCAAAAACGTTTGATCTAATACTTCTAGCACTACCCTCACACAATAAAATAATTTCAGTTGGTTTCCGCAAAGTGGTAAAAACTACAACAAACACTATACAAGCAAGTCTTTCAGTATTATTTACACCTAGTTCTACCGCACTTGCCATACCCAGGCTCTCGTGTACACCCAATCATGCCATGTCGGGATTTTTGTCGCCTCTAAATACTCCGCAAAGGCAAATATACTTTTTCTGATCGAACCAGGGTCTTCTGTTGTGCTTACTGATCAAGGATGGTCACGTGAGTGAAGATAACACTCGCGCCCATCCATAAATCTTTCCTTACCCAAACAATGAGCTGATTCACTTTTCGAACTGCGTTCTTTCACTCCTTTACAACTGTGTTTCACAAAATACTATGATAACTGAAAGATAACCGAAATAAAAGAAACAATAAAATTAATTTCACAGTGCCAACCGTCATAACCAGTAGTGTATGCCATTTGAATTTTGAAATCATGTGTCTTATATTATGCATTTCAATCAAGTGAGGATGATCTTTGGGTAATGCCTGATTATATATATATGATATTATGTTATCAACTATTTCTCTGCTTCAATATAATCTAATTTTCTGTTTAAATAAAACAGAGCCTTATTTTTATAACACAACGCTAAATCTGGACGATCACGACATAACGCTTGACTGTAATAGTTGTGACATATATTATCATCTTCATCATCAGGGGCGTAGCCAGAAATTTTCGAATCATGGGCCATTTCCCAGCTAAATTATTTGGGGGAGTGGGCACCAATGGGCAATTAAAAACCAATTGAGCTACAATCTTTTTTGATACGTATTGTGATTGCGGAACCAATGTATACTGAAGGGAAACTCGTCACTATTAAATAAGAGGCGAGATTGTTCGCTTTTTTGATACTATTCTACAAATATAATCGTTATCTTTCAAATATTTCAGTATTTTATATCGAAAAAAACATGAATAGACCAAAAAACATCACGAATAAGATAAGTAGAGCAGAAATAGCACAAACAAATGCAAATAATAGGGACAAAAGGAAAAGAATTATAAACCAAAATCGGATCGTCGCTGATGTTTTTGTACGAATAAATCAAGAATTTTCTTTACCATCGATTTCCATATTTTTATGAATAAATGCAGCTGCAAGTCCATTTAATCGGTCTTCAATTATTGTTGATCGACAATAAGTTTTGATACGTTTTAATGAACTGAACGCACGTTCTGTCGAACTGGTAGTAACCGGAAGAGTACCAAGAAAAACGAGTAAAAACTGTATTTTGAAAAAAGAACTGGATCACAAGTGGTAAGTAAATCGTCCATCCATAAATTAACGTAGTTTGGTTTGTTGACGAGATCATTACATTCAATTTTCCATCGTTCTAATTCGCCAAAAAGTTGAAAAGGTTATGGTAGACGATCTAGAAACTCTTCTTTTAATCTCTTGTATAGTTCAGCTGCTGAACAGCTTGTAGCAGTAATACGTTCTGGTCGTAATGGAGTAAGTATATAGTTCTTCTTAGATTTTTGATTTTCTTAATTGATTTGACAAGACTTTTAATCTTGAAGTTGCGTCAAGAATCTTCTGTCACTAACAAGATAAAAAGTAAATTTCATTGATCAACTAAGAAAGAGAAAAACCTCGAAAGAATAACTTCAAGAATGTCGATTAGTGACCTGCATTCATAGAAATGGATTTTCTTCGCCATTCTCCACGTCATCATCAATGTATTCTTCTTGATTCAAAATTTTTCTTTATATAATCAGAGGACTCTCTGAAAAGTTTCATTCGCTAATGGAACATTTCCCATTTGGGTTCTATTTTTTTTTTAAAGGGTGAGAATAGAATTTCATCAAAATGAGATCACTTTCTTGCATGTTCACGAGAAAAATATCTAGAAATGAATTTTTTGAACTAATAAGCGGGTTCCAAACAATCTAACATGGTTCTTTAAAAGAAGATGACGTTATCGTCTGTCGTTTTACAAACTGTCTGATGCATTCTGCTAGATTGAGAAATCGTCTTTTGACAAATAAAATGTGCTCATATGGATTTCATATATTTAAGGTAATTATGTGCTTTCTTCACAAAGATAATATTTGGTTCTTATTGTTCCTGGACTGAAAAATGATAATCAGAATTCTTCATATTTTTTATGAACGTTTACGTGATTAGGCTAAAGTTTTAGCTGTCAACGTCCAGACATTACTATTTACAATATACTAAGAAAAAAAAAAGAAAAGTAGACATAGAGAGATATGAAATAATCAGAAAAAAACTAATACCCATTTGACAAAAGAAAGGTGTGACTATTTCTTGAATAATTTGTGATAGAAACTAGATAGAGAGCTACGGTTTTCACCGTCTAAAAGAGGAGGTGAAACTGCATCGATCTATGTACACCAGAATTTCATGACAAGTATTTCTCATAGTCTACCGTTATGTTTGCTAACAGCAAAACATTGTTTAATGTAAAAATTTTACGATATCAATTGTCAGAAGTGCGCTAGAGTCATTAACTAAAGATCTAAAAATTATAAGTCTGATGTTGTAAGGCTTGCCCAATCATGAGTTATGGACATTTCATTGCATGTTATCGACAAGTTTTGCATAAGAAATTGACTTTTTTTCTCACTTTTTAACGCCAAATCTCCTTATAAACCTATTCCAAAGCCTAGATTTTTAGAAAAAGTTGGCCAGAGACTGATAAAACTTATCAAAAAAAAAATCTGGTATGCACAATGTGATGTAGTTTCATCTCTTCTCTGAAACGGCGAAAGTCACAGCTCTCTGTCTAGTTTCTATTAAAAGTTATTCAAAAATGCCCACACTTTTTCTTTTTGAAATGGATATTAGGAAAATTCAAATTCGTTTAGCCAACGAATAAATATGAGTTCTTCTTTTATAAAGACCAAAACTTCTTGAATAATTTTTGTTGATAACATTTGTGCTGTTGAATAGAACAAAAAAGAAAACTAAAATAATTATTGATTGCGATTATTATCATAATCATCAACAAGTTCTTATTGATCTCCTTTTCGTCATTCTTTATCATTGGCTCAAGTAGATTTACAGGTTCATCATTATATGTTATAAAAATATCATGTAATTTTCTTGTTTATTGATACAAATCATTTTTATTTGCTTTTCTTTATTATCTACGAAAAAAAAAGAATTCTTTTAATAAATGAAAATGAACTCGAGAATGTGGCGTGTGGGTGGTAGGGTCTTCTTGTTCCTCAAAACCACACTCTTTTTATTAGAATCCCAAACTGAGATGAATATTGTATAGTATTAGTGTGTGACATATTCGATGCCAATTGAGATTCATTGTAAAGAGTTCTATGCTCGTGTAGAATCATCATTATATTCAATTGTATTATTCAAAAAAATATTTTTAGAAATATATCATAGCGACATCATTTTTACCTATACAGAATTTAAGATGAGTTACTAGCCAATCGGTAGTTATGTCATTTATTTTCGATGCCCTGCCCAGACAGAGTTACTCATCTGTTCCTTTTTTTATGAAGAACAAATTAAGTTCTGCCCGTTTTTATTATTTTTTGTGCTCAAGTGGTGATATACTTGTTAGTTGTGAGTTATATGTTACAATATCATTGTATTAGGTATTTGTTTTTCTTCTTCCTCGATAAGAAACAAACTAAGGGATAAATCATTTTTATTATTGTTGACTATATTTCATGTTCTGTTCAAGTAAGGTTAAAAGTCAATGAAACTATATTTGAAACTTTTTTTTCATAATAGTTTTGCTTGTCTATTATGATGGATGACAGCAGTTCATATTCTCTTTGGATCATTTTTTAGACTTGATTTTTATCTCCTTTAGTCTGTTGTTGGCACTACTCATTTGTTAAAAAGGCACAAAATATGAATATACTCAATTATCCTTCAATATTTCATCATCGTCGAGACAATCGAAGTGTTTGAGCAAAGAAATATCTGTATATTGATTTTTTTTTAAAGAGATGATTCATTTCAATTAGATCATTCTCAATGAAATCTTGATTTTGTTTAAAATGATTTTCATGTGTTTTTAAAAAAGAAAGATGGAGGTAGAAAAAATTGATTTAATCAAAGAAAAAGAAAAAGAAACTTTTGTTTCTTTTTCTTCTCTACAATTTTACCTTGACAAAGCGAACCACCAATCGAACGTGCGGTCGTCTCATGGTATAAATGGATGGAAAGAACGAAACACAACGAGCAAGAAAAAAAAAGAAGAAAAAAAAAAAGAACACATATGCTAAACGACATGACATTATTGTTCTCTCCACCATACTGAACTCACTGAATAATATTTATGAAAAGTTCACAAAGAATAAAATAATTCTAGGATTTATTTTCAGATGTTATTGTAAACATTTATAATATCATAATTCAAGAGCAAGAAGAGAAAAAAACTGAACTTATGACTTTATTAAATTTTGTATATACCCTTTTTTTACTTTCTTTTGCACATTCAAGTAAGTTGAATATACTTTCTATTGAATTTTATTTTTGTTTTTTTTGTGTTTAGTTCCCATGCCCCCGACAATATTATCTGAACCTGATCCTGAAGTTATATTTGATCCACGTGTTAATATTGAACTTCCATGTATAGGAAAAGGAAATCCAGCTCCAATTTATACATGGACAAAAGATGGTCGTTTTTATGAACCAAGTGCACAAAATAATCGTGTTGCTATGGGTAGTGATTCAGGTACACTTATTTTTACTCAAGCACAAACTATTGATCAAGGATGGTATCAATGTAATGCAACAAATATGTGGGGTAAAGAAGAACAAAAAAATAATTTCAATCAGAATATTTGAGTTTTCGTTTTGAATGCTTTATTTTTTAGGTACTGCTGTATCACGTAAAGTTCGTGTACGTCTTGCTGAACTTGGTGCTTTTCCTATTTATGATAAACCGCAAATAATTCAAGTACGACGTGGTGATTCATTAAAAATTCCATGTAAACCACCAACTGGTGTACCTGATCCAGAAACTTATTGGACAGATAATACAAATGCAGGTGATCAATTCGGTTTTCTTGTATCAAATCCTCGAATTCAACAAGATTATTATGGTTTGTTAAATTTATTGTAAAACTATTTTGCTTTTTTTGATTGAATTTTTTTGTTTTTATTTTATAGGAAATCTTTATTTTTTAAATATAAAAGATGAAGACGAACAAAAACAATTTATTTGTAATGTTTTTTCACGTAAATTAAATGTTATTCGTCGTGGAGCATTAACACAAATACAAGTAATTAAATCCGATCCAAATAATCGTCGGCCAATGAAATTATGGACATCTGAAGCTAATAAAGTTTTTTTAAAAGGTTATAAATTAACATTAAAATGTATTTTTGGTGGTTTGCCAACACCTGGTGTTATATGGAGAAAAATTAATGGTACAATACCTGAAAGACGTGCAACTGTTAATATGGAAAAACAAGAATTGATTATTAGTGATCTTGAATTTGAAGATGCAGGATTATATGAATGTCGAGGACATAATGGTATAAAATAAGTTTAATTTATGTTTTCTTTTGTTTTTACTTGACTTTTTTTTTTAGAATTGGGTAATGATTTATTTAGTATTAATGTTCGAATTGAAGCTGATCCATATTGGATAGTAAAACCAAAAGATGTTCATGTAACAGAAGGTGAAACAGTTGATTTTATTTGTGATGCAGAATCTAAACCACCACCAAATAATATTCAATGGTTTGTTAATGGTATCCCATTACAAGATCCAACTCTACCACGTAACCCACGTCGACGTGTTATTAAAAATCGAATGATCCTACAAAATGTTACAAAATTAGATACGGCTGTTTATCAATGTAACGTTACAAATATTCATGGTTATGTTTTTTCAAACTTTTTTGTTAATGTTATTTGTAAGTAATAGATTTTACGGGTTATTCTCAAACGCAAGAGAATTCTTTTTTTTGCAAAACAAATTTCAAAACATAGGATATATATATACTTTAAAGAGAATATTGTTTTTTAAAACCATAATGTAAAAGGAATGTTGAAGTATATAGGGTAGAAATTGGCATCAAAATTCAGGAACTCCTCTTACAGACCCTATATCAATAACAGCTTGTTACTTCTTCCTTATCATATTTCTAGAGGATTAGTAAACGAAGAGTAAAGACATGTGTCACAGTATAGACAGAATAAAATAATCTCCGGGTGAATACCAACAACAACTACATTGTGTTTTACATTTTAATCCTGCAGTGATTGCGCTAACAGTTTTTTCATAATATCTATTCTTTAAATTTAGATAGGAATATATTGACTAGTTAATTTTTAGTTGTAAGCTACTTTAATTATCCTCTTTTATGCGACTATCTAATTATTTATTCTGAAATATCTTTTTCAGGAGTAAAGTGAATAAAAGAAGAGCGAGATTAAGATGAATATTTTGAAAATGATAACAATTAATGATGCAATCATAGACATCTGTCTTAGATAGAGAGATTTGGGATCTGTAGTTCATGACACGACTCGAATGATTATCTTGTCACATCCACATGTTGAAGAAATAGTATCTTCTTGATTTCTTACCTGTTATTCAGATTTCATCGAAGCGATACAATATTTTTATCAATTTTCTAAAAATGACTTTATCTTATGCAATGAGATGAAAAAGATGTCCAGGTGTTTTCTCTTTCAATTGTTGAAAACTATGGATCCTTAACTATTAAAATACCCGAGCTATTTCACACTCGTCTTTTATTTTAATTTTGACATTAGTAATAAAAGGGGTGGGTGTAAATTTTGTTGATTGATCATACGTTGTATATCCAACTCTCAAATCATAGTTTAAAGCGGCTAAAAACTCAATTCTTTTATTATTGATAAAGCAATATTCATAAGAAAAATGTCAAAAAAAAACACTGCTATGCAATATTATCGTTGACCTTAGAAAACAAATAGTGACCGTGAAAAAGATAAGGAAAGCGATATGGCAGTTTTCCAATAATGTTTAGACCTTATGGTAAGAGAAACAAAAAAATTATGTTTATTATTCATCAACAATTAGAATTCGTTTTTAAAGTCCATGGTCACACTACTATTTTATTTTTCTGAATATTTTTGAGCGTCTTTGTGTTTTTTTCTTTCGTATAATTATATAAAGTCAAGTATTTTTTCAAATTGGTTGTACTAAGGAAAACTATTTCAAAAAATTGAAAGAAGCAACTTCGTGTCAAAGGTTCTATCGAAAAAAGTTATATGAGAAAATTCCAGGAGATATCAATGTTGTTAAGTCACGGCTGCTTTATTCTATTTTAAAAATTGAGGTATTTCTACTGACTATAAGTCTTATCTGTGGAGAAAGTCTCAACTCGAAATATGATCATCCAGGTTCTCAGTGGTTCTATATATCCATATGTTAAAAATCAAGTAAAACGCCCATAACTTAATAAGCAAAGATCACAAAATCAAAGCAAAACAGACCTTTTTTTACTACTTATCGTAATCGATGGAATGGAAGTAGTCTCAAGCGAAAGCAATTGGACAGTTGGGAACAAGCCTTCACCAGAAAGCACATTTCAAGCACTGAGATTTTCAGATCTTTATCAGCAACTAATTATGGCAAAACTTCAAAATCATTCGAAATAGTATTTTTTCAAGTTTAGTCTAATAAATCGTTCATGAAATGTGTTCAGTTAATAGTCGTAAAAATTAGCTCTGATTGTTGACCAATGAAATTGAATTTTCTTCCGGACATATAAATTATATCGTAAAGATTCGAAATTTTCTATTTTCTAGCGGAAAAACCAGAAATTCAACGTGGTCCAGATCCATTATATCGAGCTGTTGAAGGGCAAAATGTTCTTCTGCCATGTGAAACATTTGGTGCTCCAATGCCAAAAGTTTATTGGAGTAAACGTGATCAAGTTATAACTGGTGGAAGGTAAATCATAGATTTTCTTCTGTTCTTCCTTATCTCTTAAAATATTTATCAATGCGTGTATAAATATGTATATATATATCTTACCTAGCCTATAAACCGGTATGAAAACAAAGAAAACTATGCTTTGATATGTATTTATAACAGCATGAGTATATAAAAAAGAAGTATTGTTTTATCTTGTTTACAGCATGTGTGCTTCGTATGAGTGTCCATGATTGATTCTTATTAAATAAGTTTATTTTTCTATTTTGAAAAATTATTAGGTATACGATATTAGCAGATGGAAGTTTAATGATACGTGAAGCATCAGCAGCGGATAGTGGTACATATGTATGTAATGCAACAAATAAATTCGGTTCGGACGTACGTAGTGGAACATTAAATGTTAAACGAAAAACTCGTATACAAACTCATCCAGGAAATCAAGAAGTACGTCGTGGTTATTATGCTATATTTCGTTGTACAGCTGTTGCCGATACATCATTAACATATGATATTGATTGGTATAAAGATGGACGTTTACTTGCTTATACAGGTCAATATAATTTATTTTGTTTTTATCTATTCGAATTTTTTTTTTCTTTTGTTTAGGTCGTTTTATAAAAGATATTGCTGATCAAAATACATTAAAAATTGTTGATGTACAATTTGATGATGGTGGTTCGTATGTATGTCGTGCAAGTACAGAACTTGATTTTGATGAAGCAAGTGCAACATTAGTTGTACAAGATCGACCCAATAGACCAAGAATAACAAAAGTTAATTGTAGTGGTTCTGCACAAAATGCATTTGGACAACCATTTGCTATTGTTCAATGGGAAGCAACAGGTTATTATTTTATAGAAAGCAGGAAGTTTGATAAGAGATGAAATTGGCTCTTCTTTCTCGAAATTGAGTTTTCTATTCTCCAAATAGTCAACACGGATGGCAAGAGTCGATTGTTATTCAAATTAGTCAATGAGTCGTCATTTCAATGACAAAAAAATTGAATTAAAACTAAAAAATTATCTATCTTTGATACGATCATGATATGCAATTTTTATATAGAAAATTTTTCTTCTGTTTTTAGTCTTTTTTAAGCTGATATATGAACTAAATAAAAGATCGTTCTTTTCGCTATCAAACGCTATATAGGAGTCTGACAAAATATTATTCTTTCTCTTTTTTCTTTTAGTGATACGTTTCACTAACTTATACATAGTCTGAGGGTATTCATAAAAGAATTCCCGTTTCATTGATGCTATGAAAGTAACGATTCAATCTGAATTACATACTATTCAATAGTCTTTTTGGAAGTTCATAAAATTCTACTATTGTACTGGGCTTAATTTATGGGTGAGACATTTCATTCAACCACATGATGTTCGACAGCGCAAAAATTTACTCTTTTTGACTGATATTTGAACTCGGCATCAAAAGTAGAGTCCATCTATATGTCACAAAATGATTCATCATTTTTCATTTTTCTTCAAAAATTCAACCCCTTGGTCTACGTCAAGATTATGTCAAAAAATCAAGTCACTTCTAAATTTTTAAAAGTCTTGAAAAATCCAAAACGGCAGATAAATAAATAATCAAATCGATGTTTTGACAGATTTGATTTTTTCGACATATCCGTGAAGGGAAATACGGCTGAAAGCTGTTGACGAAAGTAAACCTTGTCAGAGGATTTCGCAATACATACAGATCGACTCAGTTTTTTATGCTGATTCCGAATAAATCACTTGTTTTGATAAGAAGCCTGATTATTGTGACCAATATCAGTAAAAAAGAGCACCGTTGTTTTGGCATTCATGAGCATTGTGTGTTTAAGTAATATGTCTTTCCCACAAATTAAGCTCAATGCAATAGTATGATGTTGTAGAATCCTGAAAAGCCTATTGAGTATTTTACAATTCAAAGTGGGCTGATGCTTTTACAGCTCAATCGTAGAGAGCTATAACTATGACTATCCTCATACTGTATATACGAATGAACGGTATCATCACAAAGAAAAAAGGAACGAGCATTATTTTGTCATACTCATGTGTCATTTGACAGAGAAAAGAAAGAACTTTCATTTGAATTATAAGTGACATTAAAGAAGATGAAGAAGGAAAACAAACTTTGTATGTAAACATTGCACCACATAACACTAGAAGATCGAGAATGTTGAGTTTTGAATCGGTCGTGCAAAGATCGAACGAAGTCTAACGGTAATCGACTCCGGACATCTGAATTGACTCTTGAAAAAATAATAAACTCAATTTTGTGAAAGAGTAAATTTCATTGCTTAACAACCCATCTTCTTTTGCAACAAAAAAAAGAAAATTAATTTTAATTCAGGTGATAATAATGCACGAATACTTTATTATGAAATACAATATAATACGTCATTCCAGCAAAATGATTGGATATCTGTACCAGTTGAACGACGTCAAGAAACTTATAAAGAAATTAAATCACAAGATGGCTCAATTAAATTAGAACCAGATGCCAGAAGTAATTGATTTTTAGAAAAAATAACACAAAGCTAAAAAAATATTTATTTTAGTTTATCGAACAACACGTCTTCCATCAAATCAATATGATTTACGTGTAACATTATCATGTTGGGCTAATTATACATTTCGTGTTATTGCCTATAATCGTATTGGTGCTAGTGATCCAAGTGCAATATCAGAGTCCATGTGTTCAACAACAACATGTCGACCAAGATCAAATCCTGTTGGTGTGAAAGCATATACAACGCAATTTGTACCATTACTTATTGAATGGGATGTAAGGAAGAGAAATTTTGTTTTGTTTCATTCGTTTGAATTTGTTATTATTTAAATTACTAGAGTATGCCTCCAATAAAATGGAATGCACCAAAATTTTGGTATGAAGTTGGTTGGCGTCCATTTGCTCCAGGTCTTAATCCAGAACCATTTATGACCCAACGTGTTTATCCACCACAAAATCGATTTGCTATACCGAATCCAGTTCTTAATATGCGTTATCAATATTATGTTAAAGCGGTTAATCAACAACCAGGAGGTACATCTAAACTCGATATTTAAATAGAAATAAGATATAATGATTTGAATACAGCTTCTCTCTCTCTCTCTCTCTCTTTGCATCAAAATTGGAAGAATGATTATGATGAACAAATGAGATTGTATAAGATATCTAAGAATTTTTATTGATTATTGACTCTATTTTTTCATTATTTCATCCTCTCTTTCTACGACAAGATTCCAGGAGACTTCCCTCTTCCCCGGGGTTTCTCTGGAACGAGTCAACGAAAAAGTAGAGCAAAGGTTGTCATAGACTCGAAACTCCCAGATGCTTTCTTCAGGAAGATATGAGACTTACAAAAGTCAAGACTGGCCAAAGCTGTCCTCACAATACTATGCTTCATTTTTTTCGAGCTGCAATTTTTTTATAATAACTAGAATCAAATAGACGTGCGCGTTTTCTTCCTTTCAAAAATATCGTTTCTAGAGCTCAGGAGAAGCAAAATACTGGAAGCACCGTCAAAAAGCGTGTTTTTTTCTAATAGTACTGATTTTCGAAAGGCTACCGAATTTCATGCAAGCAACATTTTGAAAAAAGCATGGACCTGAATTTGATTGAAGTACTCATACAAAAAATTTGCGCCCAATCTTGTATGTATTTGAACTTTTTTTTCCAACTAAAGTAATCCACAATTGGCCATGCTCTCAGCATCTTTGGTATGAAAAATAGTCATTATCATTTGGAGAATTTTGTACACAAAGAATAATCGTAGTACGAATTTTTCTGCTAAGAACTTGGAGAGTTGAGTTTAATAAAAAATACTAGCTAAAAAACGAAGAGCTGTTATTTATATAGCATTTGACAGAGGACTCTTCGAAACTATATCAAAAATCGAAAAAAAAATTTGATTTTAACATTTGAATAGGAAGGTCCTCTTGAGATAATTTGACAAAATTAATAATGAGGAGATAATATATCGTGATTGGAGATCAGGTCTATGATTATTTAAGATTAATTTATCAGAAATATCTGTCTCTTATTTTAAATTTCTTCTTTTTTTTATTAAGAAATTAATGGTGCTGATGCAAATGACCCTATAATCTTTTATTTTGCATTTGCTGGTGATTCGGGTAATTATGAAACTATTTCTTTTACTTCTTTATCTTCATCATGGCGATATATAACATCGTCACAAAAATCTACGACAATGCGAACAATGTTACTACAACGTAAACATCATCCTAATCGTCGTTGTAGTCGACGAAAAACATCTTGTCCAACAAATACCCTTTCTTCACTTTCGGATTAATAATAAAACTTCAAGAAATTTTTGTCTATTTTTCTTCAAAATATTTTATGCATGCGCTTGTGTATGTATTCTAGCACCAACATATATCCCACGTAATTTTCATGTAATGCAAGTAGTGGATGCTACAACAGTACAATTTGCATGGGAACCTCCATTGGCTATTGATGAAGTTAACATTCGAGGCTTTCTTAAAGCTTATCAAGTTGTTTTTTTAATTTTCCTTTTGCATGTTATGCATGTGTATGTATGTGTGTAGATTGAAATGTTTCGACTCGATGATCCAGAAAATTCTCTACGTGTGGCACCGAGTATTTCACCGAGCCAGACTTGGGTAACACTCTTTAACGCTCCATCAAATGGTGATATTGGTGCTAGAATTCGTATTGAAACTGAACGTTATTTAGGACCAACAAGTCTTGTGGTATGTATTAACTTATAAAATAAAAATCTATTAGTGCAATCCTTATGAGATTAAAATGCGAAACATGATCCAGCTGCTCCTCTTCCTAATCATATCTTCATCATCTTCCAACGTAATCTATCAGAAATGCAATAAAGAAATAATTCATATATTAGAATGTGACGTTATTGATATATACGGTTTGTGATCGTAAATCAACAACGTCTTGTACAGTCTGCGGTAAGGAGGAATTGAGTCTCGATTTCTACCGTATATACTTCAACACTCTTTTTAGATGGTATTTCACAAAACAATGTGAAAATTGATTTATTTTTTCTAGATCCAATTTCAAACAAGAGAAGGTCGTCCTGGTCCAGTTACTAATTTCCGTGGCGTACCATTTGCTGGTAATGGAATTTTACTTTTTTGGGATCCACCCGATGAACCAAATGGTTTTATAATTGGTTATCAAATTGATTATAGAACCATTGAAAGGTATTTATTATGTTAACAGATAAATAAATATTTATCTGATTTCTATTTAGTATTGTTGCTCAACCAGGTCTTGATCAACCATCAATAGTAATTCAAGATCCTAATCAAAGAAGTTATCTTGTTGGTGGACTTAAACCAAATACGAAATATCGTGTTCAAGTACGAGCACGTACTATAGCTGGTCTTTCAACAAGTCCAGCTATGATTGAACTTACAACAAATTACAGTCTTGGTAAAAATTTAATTACAAAAACTAAAACATTTAATCGTGATTTCTTGTTTTTTTTTAAGTACCTTCAAAACCAAAATTTATTGTTACATATGTAGGAACAACATTCTTTAATGTTTCATTTGATCCGACTATAATGCCTATTCCTGGTAGTCTTTATTATGTACAATATAAAGAAAATGAAAGAGGTTTGTATGAAGCAAATATTTTAGAATAAAACTATCCAAACTGATTCCTGTTGTTTGAGGTCACATTGGATTCACAAGGAAGTCTGGGTATGATCAGAGAAATCTTACAAGTGTTCGTACCCGTAGACCTCTGGAGTGGAGCCATGATCATTTTACTGAGTTTTCGATCTAGCTTTAGATATTCGCTGAAACTTCCTTGTGCACCCAATATGAGCTGAAATGGCGTGTATCAGCTCGGATACTTCCCTCGATATAATTAATCATATAAATTATGGATTTTTAGATGGTGAATCTATATTCAAGCGAACATATGTTGTATCAAATGATCGTACTATTATTGTTAGTCCACTGGAACCAGGTAAAACATATATAACAATATTAGTTGCTGGTGATGGTATACGAGCTGAAACAAAAAGTGATTCTCAGTTGGTTACAACAGCTGGCAAAGGTGTGTTTAGAATAATTCTAATAAAACTGTTTTCAATGAATATTATTTAGATCGTCGTCCACGAGATACTGATGCACCTTGGTTTATTGGTCTTCTCGTTGCATTAATTATTTTACTGATTGTTCTTATTGCTGTTTGTGTTCTTATGACACGTAAAGGTGGAAAATATTCAGGTAAATATTGAGATTATTCATTGCTCTTTTTTAGTTTTAAATAATTTAATGATTATTTTTCCTTTAGCATTGGAAAAAGATATCGTACATGAGGATGATGATAGCAAATTTGCTGACTATAATCGAGCGTATATTTAAAATTGATTTATTTTATAAATTAAAAAAAAACATTTTTTTCGTTTAGACCAAGTGATCTTTCAATGGGAGAATTTGATGATGATAAGCGACGTACGTATTTGGTCAAATATGGTGAAAGTGATGGTTTCGCTAGTGATGGTCAAAATGATGATCAAAAGAATTTTTCAACTGCTGTATAATTATATTAATCGAACTCTTTTCTGTTTTTCATGTCCATTGTATATTAATCGTATTTTCATTTTTGAAAAACGAGTATTTTTTTTTAAGTTCTGCATCAATGAATCTCCTTAAATACATTTGCATAAATGCAGAGTAAACTTCAAACTTGAAAGTTAATTCTAGTATATCTTTTCTTTGTTTATCTGATAGGTAATTAAAATTTTTTTCTAAGACGAGTATCCTTGACGTATGAACTTTTTCTTTTGTCTTGTTCTTGTTTTTTGATTGAGTGTAAATTCTCCCGTTTTTTTGCTATACATTATATGAATTTTTTTTCTGTCTATACATTCAATTTAAAAAATAAATATATTGCCATTAAACTTTGTCAGACGTTTAAAAGCGAACTTTTTTTCTCTATTCTTTCATACATGAAAATCTAAAAAACAAGACACAAAAGATTTTGTGGGCAATGATCCAACAAATGAATAATCGCTGCTACAAATATTGAAGGTTTCGTGTAAAGAATGTATGACTTTCATATGTTCACTGTTTTGTTAGAATATTTTCTGATTTTATATTACATTTTATTTTAAAAAATTGAATACTTTTTTTTTATAGTTGTCGTTATGAAAAATGATTGAAAGATCATGATAATTTTGGAAAAAATTAGAAAACAAATTTAATCGATGTTCTGATTCATAAAAATATAGAAGCGCACGCACGCACGTGCGAAATGTCAATGAGTCAAACTTTCCAAATCCATGCTTTATGGAAGAAAGAATACCTCTATCTTTTAGTGGTGGCGCCACAGGGCGTAGAGGATGGCTGAGCCCCACCCGGACCAAAAATTCTGGTACCGCCTGTACTGCCTTTCGGCTCTCTTGTGGGATAGAGTACCGCTCAAATGAAGGATAGTCTCGTAAGTTCAATATTTTTCTTACAATTATGACCAACTGTATCTCTGAACAGAAGGCTAACCTCAAACTTAGAGTTTACTCGCTCAATTATTTGAACTACTATTACACACTGACTAACAATCTACTAGTCACGAGGACTAGTGTATTTCACAAGGTAGTCAGCATGTTATTGGATCGATGATCTGAGACACGTAAGTAAAGTTAGCACCAGATTCGAGTATTTTTTGTCCCGATTCGCTTATTTACCTGTGTTAACTCTCTAAGCACTTGTGTTAGATGCAGAATGTTGTGCTCTATCCAATGATACATGTTTCAAGGGGGGGGGGGGGGGGCCATCGGCCAAAAACCACCCCTTTCCCCCCAAAACCTTCTTTTTTCCCCCCAAAAAAAAAAAAAAAACAGAAAA
>CAJNSZ010000028.1:270801-316397 GCA_905329745.1 Rotaria sp. Silwood2 | reverse complement strand
CATCATCAGTCAAAAAGAAATGAAATGAAATTATAAGACAAGTGAAAGAATATATAGATACCTGGTACAAAGAAGAAGAACAAAGACACTTATTAAAAGACAACGTTTCCTTTTAATAAGTGTCTTTGTTCTTCTTCTTTGTACTAGGTATCTATATATTCTTTCGCTTGTCTTGTAATTTCATTACATTTCTTCTTGACTGATGATGTTATGAGTTCATAACGAAACGTCTCAAATAAAATGATTAAAACGGTATCGATCATTCTCTTGTTCATATTAGAATATTACTTGTTTTGAAATACGGTAGAAAAAAGTTCAAAAGTGAATATTTATCGAAACATCATTTTCTGATAATAATCTTTTTTTTCATTGATGATGAATTTCCGAACAAGTACAGATTTTCATTCAATTGATGTATGATAACATACAAGTTGTGTTCAAAGATACATTCAATCCAAAAAACAATTTTAATTGAACAATTTTGAATGGTAGAAAAAAATGTGTTATGGACCGCACTATCGGCTTTGTAATCTCCTTCCGTTCTTTTCCGTATTTGACGAATATCATCTATGTTGACCAAAAGATTTATATTTTTTGTAGAGTAAAAAGTTCTCTATTATCTTGTTTATCGACGAATGATTTTTCTCGAAACTTTTGAAAATTTAAAAAAAGACAGCATAAAAGTGCTTCATTCTTTATATACTATCTGTTATAAGTATTAATTTTCAGATTTTTGCATTATGAATGATTTTCAGTTTCAGTTAACAGTATCGATATACATTCACATCTATCAGCTTTTAATTTCACCTTTTCCTTCAAAAAATATCGTCGTTTTTTTTTTTATTAAGTTCATCTGATTTTAAATAGTACTAGACGTGAATATCGATAGAGATTGTTCAAGGTTTGCAGATTGTGTTTTCGAATAATAATAATAATCAATCCAGGAAATTATCGTATTCAATTTTCAACAATCATAATTCAATATCTTTGTTTCCGGTACAAATCAATCATTGAATTTCATAAGAAATATATGCAATTGTTCATTTCTTGTATATATAATAAATCCTAAATAAATAAAGACGACTAATATTCATAAGTTTCCCCCCCAAAAAAATGTCAACTATTCATAATAAACAATCATTATATATGTCAAAATAATAAACTGTAAAAAAAATATTATTGAAAAAGATTAATACATATAAATTATCAATTATGATTTTTTTTGACGTTTCTTTGTTTGTTTTTTTTTTGAATAAAAATACTCTTAAATAAATTATTTTGATTTCAAGGCTAAAGAGAACATCAGTAGTTCATTCACTTTCTTGCGGGCCATCATTGTCGCTTCGTTAATATATATATAATAAATAGTTCTCATGCCGGATGTATGTTTGTCGATGTCGTCCGTTTGAACCCTGCGGCAATAAAAACCGTCAATAGTTTTTTTTTCTTTTTATTTTTATATATAAGATATTTTCTTCTTTGTAATCAATAGTTTTCTACACTCCTACTTAGTCAACTTGTCAAATAGTATTTTCTAATCACCGCATGCTATATAATAACTATACACTTGTATTTATTTCGCTTGTATGCTCATTCGCTCGCATTCGATCTTACAGTTCTTTGAGTGTATGATAATCATTAATAAGTAGAAAAACAACATGAATCTTCTTTTCTTTTCTTTTTTTTCAATAACATAAACTAGTAAGATGAGTCGACCAGAAAGCATGAAAGCGAGCACAATAACAAATCATATGAGAAATGCAATCAAGTAGAAAAAAAAGACGACAATGATAGAAAAGAGTGAGGAAAGGAGAAACCACTTCGCAAAAAAGGAAATATCATCATCGCATCATCAGAAATAAGAATTCGATCTACATGATTATTAGCAAGACAAAGACAAACTGAATTATCAACAGTGTGAAGGGAAAAGAATAGAACAAGATCTCGACAGAATGATGACAGTGCGATATTAATATAAATAGTTTACTAGGTAATAAAAAAGAATTGTGTAGTCTTTTTATTACATCATATATCTGGCTATTATTAATGTGGATGTCCAGGTGCATAATTGTGCACTAGTAAGGGTGCTTAAAGGAAAAATGATAGAGAATAAGAAACTAAGTTTCTTGTTATTTGCTCTTACAAGGCGGAAAGAACCACTCTCATTCAGTTCCGTTTTTTTTCATCCGTTCTTTTTGTAACGACTGTTGCCACTATTGCTACCGTTATAGCACAGACTTTCTCTCTCTCTCTCTCTCTCTCTACCATTTTTCATCACGCAAGTAAACACATAGATATTGAAATACTTGACAGTTTTTTTCATGATACTCAACACTTTTTTCTCGTTCTCTCTCTCTCTCTCTTTCTCGGCTAGCTAAAATTCAGGCACATAAAATAATTGTACGTTTAGAATTAACCAATTTCATGTTCAATTTTGTGAGATTTTCAAGTCTAAAAAAGAACATTTGTCTTTTATTTTAGAGTATAGCACTAATATTGATTAAAGTCATCAACAGATAATTCTCTACGAATATTTAATTAAAAACAAAGTTTTCTATCTATTCAATTTCTCTTTTCGCTTATCAATCAATCTATCTTCGACACTGCGACGCATTGTCAATGTGCTCTCATCAACGCGAATATCAATGTATAACAAGTGTTCTTGTACTTGTGTATTACTTGAAGGACGACGAAGATTAAGACAAGTAACATCATCACCATTACTCTCTAATCATATTATTCCATTACAACTAACCCAACTATCGTATCATATTATCGTTATCATTGGCAGTTGCTATCAACATAAAATTGAAGTCAAGCGTCGATGCAATTGTCGTCTGATGATTCTCCGTCGAGTGTTTCAACGACAAGCGTCGACTGACGGTATGCTTGTCAATATCAATAATTATGTATCTTCGAATAATATTTGTTTTAATCATGTTTATTTTTAATTTATCCTTATCCTTTTCCATATCCACTGATCCACTTATACGTTCAACAAATTCTGGTCGTGTCCGTGGTTTTGATTCATATTTTCGTACATCTGATTCACCACGTCTTTATCATGTCCGTGCTTGGCTTGGTATTCCATTTGCTAAACCACCTATTGGTTCACGTCGTTTTAAAGCTCCAGAACGTGTTGAACCATGGTCAGGTATACTTAATACAACACATTTTCCAGCAACTTGTTGGCAAACAGAACAAATCGTTTATAATCTTGAAGCAGAAAAAATTTGGTCACCAATAACAAATTGTAGCGAAGATTGTTTATATTTAAATATATGGGTACCAGTTAGTAATTCTCAATCAACACAACAAATGGCTGTACTTGTTTGGATCTATGGTGGAGCTTTTGTAACTGGTTCAAGTGCAATAGATCTATATGATGGAAGAATATTAGCTGCAACAAATAATGTTATTGTTGTTTCTATGCAATATCGTTTGCAAAGTTTTGGATTTTTATTTCTTGATAGACCGGATGCACCTGGTAAGACAAATTCTCAATAAAAGAAAAATTTAAATTTTCTGTTTCTTTTTATAGGTAATCAAGGTTTATATGATCAAGCTCTTGCTTTAGAATGGATACATCACAATATAGTTTATTTTGATGGTGATAGTCAACGAATAACTTTGTTTGGTGAATCAGCTGGTGCTGTATCCGTTGGTTTTCATTTATTATCACCCCGTAGTCGATCTTTATTTTCAAATGCTATTTTACAAAGTGGAGGTCCAACATGTAATTGGGCATATATATCAGCTCAAGAGGGACGTAGACGATCATATAAATATTTAAATGAATTTTATTCACTGGTAACAAAACGTTTATCAAATGAACAATATAGTAATGAACGTGAAAAAATTCCTGAAGTTTGTCAACGAGGACCAAATGTTGATGATATTGAAATAATGTTCGAATGTGCAAGAAATTATCCAATTATTGATGAAGAACATTATGCTTATATAACAAATGCTGAATATACTATTCAAGATGGTGGTCCAATGTTTTTTCTTCTTATGCCTGTTATTGATGGAACATTTTTACCTCAAAATCCAGTAACAATGCTTAAAACAGGAAATTTTAAGGTTAAATTCTATTCTTTCTTTTCTATATGTTTCTTTTTATTTTATTTTTTTAAATGTATAGAAATGTCCACTTTTATTGGGTGCAAATCGTGATGAAGGTTCATATTTTATGGTTTATGCTCAAGGTAATGAAAAAACACCAGGTAATGCTGTACCTGATGTAAATTATGCAACATTTATTAAACATCTTGAACTTTATTATAATTATATACCTTCTTATCCATATAAAACTCCACGCATTGTTTTTCAATCGTTAGTTCAAAAATATACTGATTGGTCTGATTGGTCAGATAATGTACGAAATGCAGTTATATTAAGTTATGCTGTAGGTGATGCTCATTTTACATGCCCAACCGTAACTGTTGCTAATGCTTATGCTATACAAAATATACCAGTTTATTTTTATCATTTTATTGCAAGACCATCAACTAGTGATTGGCATTCTTGGACAGGTGTTATGCATGGGTAAGAAAAAGAAAAAATTAAAATTGAAGAAAATTATTTTTTTTCTATATGTATTTGATAAGAGATGAAATTATGTTTGTCTTTGGTGAACCTCTTAATGCGACTGATAGTAAATTTTATAAATATGAAGAAATTCAATTAGCCAGAAGAATAATGGCTTATTGGTCAAATTTTGCTAAATATGCGTAAGAAATATATTTTATTTGGAGAAAAAAAAAACACCATATTATATATTTTAAAATTAGAAATCCCAATGGTCATATAAGTATGAATATTAATGATTGGCCTCTTTATTCTTATCCAGAACGTGCACATATTGTACTTGATTTTTTTAATAAATCTACTGGTGTTGCTCATCGTGCTGATTATTGTTCATTTTGGGAGCAATATATACCTATTTTATTAGAAGAATTTGGTAAAAGTTTTGTATGTTTTTTGTCATTTAAAAAAATTTCTTCTTGTTTTGTTCATTTAGAACGATGTGTTATTCATGGTCCTTCATCGACATTAATACATGAAAAATCTTCAACTTCATCAAGAAAAAATTTATGTTTTCATATATTCTTTCTTTGGGTTATTATTCTTCGATTAGAACATTTGATTTAAAGATATCAAATAGACAAGAAAAAAAAATCACACTCACATATCATTACTGTCTGTGTTGCCTTTTACTTCCCTCTTCTGCGCTTTAATAATCGATGTTTTATTTTTTGTGTATTATATCATTAGACTGCTGCATATTTTCCATCAATAGAACAATGTTATTTCTTTGAGATAAGATTACAAAACGAGAAATCAAGCGAAAAAAAGTCTTCTTTACGGATAATTATGCACATCAGAAATTTTCTTTTTGTTTCTTACTCTTAGTAAAACATTTTCAAACTAGAGTAGAATAAGAAAGAAATAATGATGAAAGACTAATGCTTGAAATTTCAGCCTGACTGATTCGTCTATATGATATTGGTTCTGACTCGCAGGTTATGCCAGATCGAAGTCGTTAGCCTAACTCTTACGTTGTGGCAATCAAATGTTGATGCGTTGCCTTATTATTCGAGATTATTTTGACAAATTCAATCGATTGCAGCAAATAATGCTTGAACAAAACGTCAATCTAGTAGTGTTATACGACTTACATTGACTGACAGAAAAACTTGTTTGAATCCAAAACGATTAGATAGCAAATTTTCCATTCTCGTTGTTGCAAAAATGGAGTGTCAAATGTAAATGTCCTTGCCTGTTATGATAAGTATCGCTTATTCTCCTACATTTTCTGTTATCTCTTCATTTTATACCTAATCATATATTGTATTTGCTATCATGTTAACATTTTTTCGATCATGCGAAACCGAATTGACATAATCAAAAAACATTGCGTTAACTCAAATCTTTCTTTTATGAAAAGTACTTATAATGTATGTCTCCTCGTTTTTTGCTATTTTGCGCAAGAACAAAATGCAATATAATACAATGAAATGTATTCAAAAAAATCAAAAGCATCAGTCAGCCTGCTAAGACCAGCAGACATTCGGAAATAGATTAGACCAAGCCATAAAATAGTGGTTCGTTGAACGCTCTACTTTCTATATTGTACAAATTAGAACAATGTGTTTAATGCACATTCAATTATATATACAGCACAAATTGATTATTATGAAACAAACCGAGTTTTATGATAATCGGACACCAATCCATATTGTATCAAAAACTCATGAATTTTACACTAATGTGGCATATGAGAGCTCTTGACTAAGTCTTCATTCATTTTCATTGATCCTTTGTATTTCTAATTCGTTCTGATTTTCTCTCAGTGACAGAAATAGAAATACAGATGTCAAAAAGATCTTCAAAGGGTGGTAGCAACGTTTGATCTAATGAGCACTCACTATTGTTGCTACTGAAACTCATTTTCATAATCTCATAAAAAACAGAGCTCTCACTTCAAAATCGTCAATTTTATCAATGAATTCAGAATAAACGAACCTCTTATCAGTGTTTCGAAAATCAATTCAATCATATTGGAACGTCGAACTTTGTCACAACGTTTGAAAGAAAATCGTACAACTCTTCAATCTTTGGATAATCACGACACAAAATACCGATTTCGAGTTTTATGTCAGGAAAAGAACTCGTGACTGATTACTGTAATGATTATCACATCATATTATTCTACAATCAAAACTTACATTTGTGAAAGAAAACATCAATTTATCTTGAACCTTGAAATACTAGTCAAAATAAAATGATTTATTAGTAATCTGAACTTGAGCTTAGTCAAAATATTATAAATATTAACTAGTAACATCGAGCATTATCAATAATGATCGAAGCATATCTCTATTCAGAAAACCTGATAAACTAAATTATTCTTGGTTTTTTAGTTCTTCGTTCAAAGGACGGTTTGAGATTTGAAAAATTTTCTTGATTAATATTTATCCTTCTTAACTTTAATTACCATCATATGTTGCATAATGACTTCCTTTTCTAAATATAAACTTCATTGAATAACTGGATTTCATGTTTATAATCTCTACTATATTCTATATACTCTCATTGTATCCATTTAAAAAAAAATTCATATTTTTCATTTTCAAGTTTGCAAATAATCCATGATAATCTGATGGTTTCAATTTTTTCCTTAGTATTAATTTGTCTTAATTGAGATTTTTATTTTTTGAGCTCAACGGCTTGGCACACATTCATATACGCGCGCATATATTGAACAAGAAAAAACAACAAACAAAAAAAGAATTTATATGAAGAGAACAAAATACAAACATTGAATCAAAAAAAAAAAAACAAAAACAAAAAACAATTTTCTTCTGTACAAAGATAAGAATACAGACAACTCGTTTAGGAAGTTATATGTCATCATCATCATCATCATCATCATCATCGTCATTAAGTATTTGATTTCGTACTGAGATTCATCGTTCGTACAAGGCAAACGGCTAGTCTAGTATTACAATAAAGAATAGGCACTGTAGGAAACATTTAAAGTAATACAGGAAAAAAACAACAGAAATCTGTAGTTATGTATACAATGGAAAAAAAGACGGGAAGGACTAGCATATAATCTTTTTTTTTTGATTTTTAAACAAGACTAAAAGGATACATTCGAAGAAGGATAAAGATCAGAAATACTTTTTAATATATATATGCGTATATTCTATATGTATACTTCGCATTTTTATTAAATACATATCCGAAATATAAATAACAAGACAGAATATCTCAACTGTACACAAAAGAAAACACACACAACAATACATATTGTCATCGTTGCTCAGAAGTAAAAAAAGACCGAAAGAAAAACGAACAATTGAATACATCCAAAAACAAAAATACTTTTTTTTAATTAATATATAAAGAATAATACCAAGAGATAAACAAAAAGATTTCACTCCTCATACATATTACATTTAAAAAAAATGCAAACAATGATAGACACAAATTCTTTTTATTTGATGTTTTTTTAATTCATTGTGACCATCAATAGAGAGTATTAATACATATATCAAAGAGAAAGAAGAGAACAAAACCTAATACAAGTCACTGGAACAGATATACACTATGAAGTATCTGCGCATGTCGATTGTCAAGTCGACGTTTGTTTGAAAAGTATTCGGAAATATTAAACAAGAGAAGAAGATGCTATCTGTCGAATGGATGATGATCATGAGAAGCTAAAAAAAAAAAGAGGAAAAATTTATTAAATTTTTGATAATTGATAAAAATCATTAGGCATCATTTTCAAATATAAAAAAGAAGCTCATTCATTATTAATATGAAGAATAATATAAATACTTCATCTTGTTCGTTGCTTATTCATTTCATTCATCTATTTATAGATTATTTCTCTTTTTCAAAAAAACAAAAAAAAATTAAAATAATAAATGTAAATGTTCATTTTATCTTGCAAATTTTCTTTTTCAATTATTATATAGTTTATGTAATGTAGTTTAGTCTAAGTGAATTTGTTCATAAATTATTTAGATTTGATCGATATTTAATAATCAAAATGTTTTAAAAGTTCTAATATATAAAATCATTTGACATTAATCGATACGTGATTAATTAATCATTCATATTCGTCTAATGTTTAGTTCTGACACAGAAAGATCTTCAGATGTTAAACATCGTAATTAGTTTAGGACATTATGAACTATGAGGCATTATATGCTCTAACAAGTTTACAGCAGACCATTATGAGAACGTAATCATGTCTTAGTACTTAGTATTTTTACAGATGATTATGCATGTTTGTATGTAACACTTAAGCTCAAGATTTAAATATTGTCCCATTATAAATAGTTGAATGCCGTTGTAGTGGCATATTTGATAGACGTAAAATCTCAGTTTTATGACGGTTAAACTGATGATAATACCGCCTGAAGAAACTCATTGTTTGTAAAGCTTCTATGCAGGATATATATATAGAGAGAGAATCTTTAGACCAGGTTAATTTCAAATGAATTCAAGATCATAGATCTTTGCTACAGAGTTACAACAGTTTTAGTATGCTTTTATCGTAGGGTGGGATATTACCAAAAAAAATTAAATCGAGAATTTTTTATCTGAAATTTTGACTATAAATAGAGTTTATTATTCGAATAATATTTGAAAAAATTCATTTAAAATGTTTGATTCTTTCTTGAAATAGTCAATGTTCAAAAAACTGATTCAATTTCAGAAATAGCTTGAGAAATTGAAAGTTTTTTTTTACATATTAAATAACTGTAGAAGAAATGAAGCGTTTTAGCTAAAGCTTTCAAAATATTCTAAAAGTCATCAGCTTTACTGAGAAATGGGCAAGTCAAAGATTTATTGAGGTACAAGTCAAGTCAAACTATTACTATATTTTCTCATCTAGCCGCCGCTTATCTGAAGTAAATGAAAGAATTTCTGTATCTGTTTCTGTTCTTGTAAGCAATTTTAATGCAGACAAGAATTAGATGCATAAATAACAAAAATATGTCCATTTATTTTTGACTTGGCTTGAGACTTGTTTTCAAAGAACAAGTCACAAGTCAAGTCAAAAGTTCAAATAAAAAACTCTCATGTCAAAAATGATTTGACTTATCCATCTCTAGCTTTACTTATTGGACAACAATGTCCGATATGGGTCAAGTTTTCGTGATCTGACCTGACTCTATAACTTTTTGACATGATCCGACCTAACCTGACCGGAGTTCAACTAAATGTTTTGTTACTCGACTAGATCCGAAATCAACACTGAAAGATCTATGTATATGTATTGATCACTTGTCTCTCTCCTTCTTGAAGAATTTAATTTATCAATTGTTTTTTTATTTTTGATTTTAGAGAGGGAAACAAATGATATGTCCATGAGTCTTTTACATTTAGCTTATTTCGTGGATATTGCGTAGTTGACGCAACAAGATAAAGTAATAATACATTTTCTTAGTTTTCACTATATTTTTGGCACGATCTATGACTTCTATATCAACGTTTACCATACTTTGTACTGACGACATCTCGAAATACAACATCAATAAAAGGAAAATAGTGAAATACAGTGGTTGGGTATATAACAGATGCTTGTTCATTCTATCGAACTTTCTCGCAATCTGACACAAATTTGAAATGAAAAACATTAAAATGAATTTTATTTCTGAAAAATATTCGGACATCTGACCTGATCCGATCTGAGTCGGACACTGTTGGATAATGTCGAAAAGGAACTTATAAATGTTAGAAAAAGCCGATTGATTCATCATTCAATCTAACTTTTTGGGATCTTTAAATAAGTTCCTTCATTAGTCTCGGACAAAAACTGAGATACATTTTCTAAGTTCATATATTCTGAAAATACACAATATGCTGTTTCTAATTTATAGTTTTTGAATCCATGGAAACACTTTCAACGGAGTCAAAAGTAAATAAATATTTTGCTTCGAGATTTTTGGCGCGCCCATTATTATAAAAGTTCAGTAAAACTGTTCCTAATTCGATAGAAATAGCCTATTAATCTGGATCTTTTTTCAACAATTCTAATTTAGAGAATATATATATAAATTTACCATATGACCTCAACGACGATGAACTACTTCAAAGGGTTGCCTATTGAGCTCATTAGAAATAAAATCTTCAAAAAATAATTCTAACTAATATTCATTGCATTATTCAGTATGACTTTTTAATGGCGATAATCATTTTTTTTATTGTCATTCAAAAAAAAGGATTTTATTTAAACTTACACATATAATTCGAATTATTATACTGTTGTTGTGATTGTAAATGTGGATGATAGGAATATTGTTGTTGATGTGTTGGGTAACCATGAGTAGGATAATGATATTTCATCGAATTATGATGAAAATGTGTTGATGCTGTTGTTGAATGTGGATTCATAAATGGATTAGGAAATGGAAAATTAAAAAATGGTGTTGTTCTTGGATCAAAATGATGATAGGATTGTGGATAGGGATCAATATGCATTGATGGTGGTTGTGCTCTAGGTAATACTTGTGTATTTCTTGATAATGAATAATATTCTCTATTGACAAAAGAATTCTGTTGAGATTTTTTAATTTTCTTTGAATTTTGATAAATATCATTCGAACTTTTATGTTGTTGAATATTTATATCAATATCTGGTGGTGGTGTTATAAATGTATTGTTATTTAATGGTTCATCATCATAATTTAATAAATGTGATAATTTTTTATTTTGATTTAATGGTGAGGTTGAATTTAATTTTGTTTCAGTTGTTGGTGGTGTATCTTGTTTATTAGGAAGAATTGTTAAATCTTCATTTTCTCCTGGTGTTGGAGGAATTTGTGTATCTGGTGATGATTGTCGATGATAAAGTTGAGCTAATGATTGTTCAAAACGTGTTAAACCAGCATATTCAGTTTTTAATGAAAGTTTTGCTTCATGTTCTAACTGATCGTCGATTGAAGGTGTTGATACTTTTTTACGTCTAGGTTTTTTAATTGGTTTACGTATTTTAATTTTTGGTACGGATGGTTTTTCTTTTGAAACAGGCGGAGGAGTAACTGGAGCTGGCGGAGGTGGGGGAGGCGGAGGTGGCGGAGACGGAGGCGGAGGTGGTGGTAATTTTGTACGAATTTTAATTTTTAATGGTGGTCGAACATCTTCCGAAATACGAACTGGTGACGAAGATGATTTTCGTTTCTTTTTATGTTTTGGATAAATTGAATTAAGTTTTAATTTAACAGATGGAATTGGTGAATACTGTTCTTTTGGTTTTTTCTTTAAATTTTCATGATAAAGTTTTTGATAATGATAAAAATTTTTTTCTAAAACCTTTTTTGTTGGTTGTTCAATTTGTTCAACTAATTGATCAAGATTTTCAATTGTTAAATCAGTCGCAGGAGATGTATGACCTTGATTTTCAATGATTTCATATTGATTATTTGATGTTTCATTTAATAATTCTTCAATTTGATCATTATTTAATGTATTCGGTTTTTCAATAAATGAATTCATTAAACAACCAGAATCAAGAATCATTTCATCTTGCGATGATTTTATTGGAGATGGGGGATTTATTGGAGATGGAGGATTTATTGGAGCTGGAGGATGTATTGGAGAAAGAGAATTTATTGGAGATAATATTGGTTCAAATATAATACATGCTTTTCGAGGATTATTATCAAATAAACTTTGAAATTCGGTTGTTGCTGTTGTTGTTGTTGTTGTTGCTGGTGGTAGTGGTGGTGGTGGTGGTGGCGGCGGCGGCGGCGAAAGTGGAGCAAGAGGAGAAGGGGGAGGAAGGAGAGCATCATAATCAATAGCTGGTGTTGTTTCTTTATTAGGAGATGGTGTATGTGTTTGATTTATTTGTATAATTGATGTAAGATCAGTTATCGTTGGATTTTCATTAGATTTTGGTGATTCTGCAGATGAAGTAATGTCATTTGTATATTTTTCTTCAAGAATAACCGATGTTTCGTGTTCTTCCTTTTGTTCACATTGTTCTAACTGTTTTTGCAATAATTCTTGTTCTTGTTCAATAGGATAAAAATATTGTAAATCAACAAAAGCTGATGCAGTTTCTTCTGCACCTGGAATTTCTGTAGTTTTTATTATTTCATTAGTTGCTTCAAGTAAAGCAAAAGAAAAATCGGTTGTAATTACTGTTGTATCATTAGCAGCAGCAGCTTGAACATGACTTAATACATCTTGATCAGTTACAGTTACTAAATCATCAAGAATATCTTGATATTTTACTGATTCATAAGTTGCTACTTGACTTGGTTCAATATGACGAGCACTTAAATACAGAAATAAAAGCTGTTAGTGTAATCCCTTTGAGAATAAAATGTGAAACACGATGTAGCTGTTGTTGCTAATCACAAGAAGATTGTCTTATTGCATCTATTTTGGGATCTATTTCTTCGCTATCGTTTTACTGTATCTTCCACAAATGCAATAAGGTCATAGTTCATATATTATAAGGAGACGTTATTAATATACAATGTGAGATCGTATATCATAGTCTAAATTCTTACCCTTATATTTCAACATTAGTTTGAGATTATGTTTCACAAAAAAAAACTAAGTGAGTTTGATGTCGCTTAAAGACTGAATACTTTTGTTTGTAAAAGAAAGAATTGTATACGAAAAATAGTTTTACAGAGAAAAATTTTGGAATAAAAAGTAGTGTTTTATCTAGCATGAAAAGTGAAAATGCAACATTCACTTGGAAATTGATTTAATCTTTTCGAAGAACATCTGAATAAAATCTGTAGTAATTTATATTCAAAGCGGTTTTGCATAGAATTTTATTAATTTAAAAATATATTGCTTTGTTTTTTCTTGTCTATGAGATTAACTCAATGCCATAGTGAATAATGAAAATTACATTGAAGAAAGGGTTCAGTTTTCATTTTATTGATTCCATTTCATGTAATCAAGTTTACAAGGATATCTTGCAAAATAATAAATCGTATTTGAGATTAGTCATATCTTATTCGGTAGAATTTTATTGACACTCGATCGAAAATGATTCGTAACCTTGAGCTTTTCTTCTGCTGGAGTTATGGTTATCTCAATAAATTTTTCAACAAATTTCATATTTTCTCTCAGATTACCTTCAAAATCAACTATTGAGATCAAAATTTGCACAAATAAAGCTTTTCATATGACTAATTCCTTATGAATGTATAAGATTTCTTAACATTCCCAATTCTGACATGTAAATATAAGAACAGAGTTTGTTTTTTCTTGCATGCTAAAGTTGTCAAAATAAGAAGAACTAATTACTTTCACAATAGCCCGTTTTCATTGTAAACTTTATTTCTACAAAGTTTAAATTCGAAGGTAATCTGAGCAGTAATAAATAATAGGGTTAATCAATTGAGAAATAATACGAAAGAAAATCAACATCGATATGTTATTTACTGTTCTTATCCATACATTTCAATTAATGCAAATACTGAATTTTTTCTCTAAAAAGAAGCAAATGAAAGATTCCTATTTAAAATTTGGTTTTTACATTTCTACTAAACGGCTCGTTTATGTAACACGACGCTTCGCAGATCAAGTTTTCGAAAAAAAAGTTTTTTTTTTTTCGGAGTTGGACAAATCTAAATGCTTTATTTGGTGTAGCTTTTTACGCTAATTACAAATCTGACATTTGTTCTTTTAAAAAAATTGGATTTTGGCATTGAAGACAGGGTTTTAAACTCTTTAGAGAATCCTATTTTTTGAGTTTTATATGAAAGAAATTTTTTCAAAAAATCTTGAATGACATATAATTCGATGCAAAACTTAATTCTCTATGAAATGATCTATTTATTTCTAACAACTTGATTCTTGCATAGAATTACATATAAAGAAAAGACCAATATTTATGAAAATCAAATATTTCTCAACATGTTAAGTGGATCAAAATTGGCCAAAAAGAACACTGTAACAGTGTGACGTTTGGACAATCCTTAGAAAAAACTTCATATCTTATCGAAAGTTTCCTTAGGATAAAAGAGAGCTATAATTTCTATGTAGTTAAGTCTTTTGAAATTCTGCTTGTGAAAGTAGAAATAGCTGAAAGATTTGCTTTATCTTTTTGTTGGGAGATATTGTTTAATCATCAGTCTGCGTAAGATCTATAAACACAATTCCTTTGAGATTTTCTTTTGTCTTCATAAGACTGACCGATTGAGATAAGATTCTCTTATTAGAATTCTGTCTTAAATAAACATTGAGCAATCAAATGACACGCAGGGCGATAACGACACGATTTGCTTAATCTGTATTTTCATTCTTTCACATCTAATTTACCGAAAATATGAAAAACAATAAACAAAAATCGAACATTAGAATAGAAATAATAAAGTCCGTTCAAAGACTTTGTCTATCTCTGGAATTTAACATTCGTTTGAAATTTATGAAACTTACGTTAATTGAACACCTTCTTCTGGTAAACATCTAGATGTATTATTATTGTTAAATGTATTATTATTTGATGTTTGTTGTTGTAAACCCAATGGAACAACAGTTGTAAAAATATTATTATTAATTAATGATGAACCTGGATAAATCGGAGGAGGTGGTAATGGTGGTAGATTTGATTGTTCCGTCGAATTATTTAGATGATGATTATTTGTTAAAAGACTAGTAAAAATATTTTGTTCCGAAGAAACATTTAATTTAATTCCTGCGTCATCTAAATCAAATTGTTTTAAAAATGTATTTTCATCAAAATTCATTTCAGCAAAATGCATATCTTCTTCGTTCATAAACGATGTTATTTGTTCATTATCAACATTATAATCTTGTATTGTTTGACTTGTTTCATTATCAAGTCGATCATTAAATTCATCAAGTGTTGGCATTGATTGATATGAATCATTTCTGTGTAGTGTCGTATTTATGATTTGTCGTACATCAATATTATCTAATGTTCGAATTATATTTACATTTGTTGATGAATCATTTGAAAGAATATTTGTTGTTGGTGGTGGTTGTGATAAAAAATTTGATGCCATTAATTCTTGATCAAAATTTTGCATTAAACCAGATATTGATTCAGCAAATGAATTTGTTGGTGAAGAATTTTGTTGAATTATACTTTCACCATGATATTCAATAAATGTTTTTGAATTGGATTTTTTATTTGTTATTGAACGTTTATTTGTTGTTACAATACGTTGAACATTGATTGGTGCTGGTGCTAACGGTCGACCGGGATTTGGAGCAATAGGAATTAATGTTGAATTATTTGATGGAACAATTACAGAGGATGTAGAAGGTTTTTTACGATTACGTACAGCAGTTTTATTAGATTTTTTTGTTGTTGTAGTCGTTGCTGTTAGAAGATTATTAGTTGGTGGAACTGATAATTCCATCGATTTTGATTGAATAAACTGAGGAGATGAATCTATATGATGTTCATCAAAAGATCTTGATGGAGAAAGTAAAGACACCGTTGATGATGTAGTTGTATTATTAATTAATGATGGTGGCGTAAGGACATTTGTAGTTATAGGTTTTGTTTCGTTAAGAACAACAGGAGCATAAACCTTCAATAAATAAATAAATAATAAAAATCAAATTAAAAGAACATTTAAATAATATATTATTTCATTAGATTTATGTGATAATTTAATATGAATAATTAAAAGTAGCATAAAAAATCAAACCTTTTTTTTATCAAAAGCTTTTTCATATGAAAAATTTTCTTATACGAATTGAATTGATATTATAGTTTGTAAGGTTTATGAGTAAGGTACAATCTCGAGTATATTTAGATTAAATCTAGTATTCATAACTATTCTGTATAAACGACTTTTAGTGTTTTTATTCATCATGGAAGTAACATTCCTCCGAAGTTCTGGTTGGTTCTTTGGGAGTTGTTGATTATACAATAGTTGCAAAAAGTATTCAATCTTTAATCCTTTAGTCTAATAGTTCGACTACTAATAGAGTATATTGAACTGTGATTGCAAGGAGTAATCAGGATTTGATCGGCCTTCGTGCGCAAGAGCTAGAAGGTCAACATAGATTCTTTCGTCAGACAACGATATATCAACATAGAAAACAAATCTTACGACATTAGAGCCCTCATTGGACAAGTTAGTGCTGCTTCTATCACCAATAAATGTTTCATGTTAAACAGTTTTAGTTTGTCCGATTTATGCAATATACTTTAGATAAGTCTCATATGAGAGTTAATGGAAATCGCCAAAAGGTAATTTATATCGTTAGTTCATTTTAATGATTCGCCATGCAATTTTACGATTGTAGCCATCAATGAAGAAAAAAATCTATACTGGGACCGTTCCAGAGAACGAAGGGTTTTCCACGTCTCAACGTTACAGAGGATTCAAGTACGCTATCGATGATACAATATAGACATGAAAATCTTTATTCGTTAATAAAAAAATGGAGATTAAAGATATTTAAATAGTGGAAAACCGGAAAAGTGTCAAAACAACCTTTTTTGGTCTCTAGGGAAAAATCCGAGTGTTCTCATCATGCATTAAAACCCATCGATCTCAGGTTGCTGCTTGTGATTATGTTCTGTCGAACTCTGTTTCTAGTCAAATATCAAGTAAAAAAATTCAAGCTTATGCACTTTTTATTTAGTATCAGGACTTGTTGTGAGTACTGTATTACTACATACTATATATCTGTATTCTCAAAAATAGATATTCGTCATGTCGGAGTTTTCAATTACTCTTCTGAAATAGAAAATTTAAGTAAAACACGAATGTGTTGTAATCAACAAACATATATATAAGTCTTAGCAATCAAATTCTGTATTGATATTAGCTGTTTCAATAGAAGCATCGTAATTAATGTAAAAAAGACGCATAGATTATCAAGAGTATATTCATAAAGTTTGATTTTAATTTTCTTTCTAATCCTTAAGATTAGTTTATAATATTCGAACACGTAAGAAGTTATTAGAACATGTGAGAATATCTGATTATTATAGATAGAAAATTTCTTTAAAGATATAGATCATAGAACCTCTCGAAAAATATGAATTGTTTTTAAGTTGATTTCCATTTTGTATAAAAAGTATTTCTTTTGTATTTAATGATAGAATATAAAATTAATTTCGATCAAATACAAAATCATTGAAATGACATTTTTCATAACAATTCGATGAAAAATGTCATTAAGATTTTCTTTCGAAACAAAAAAAAGCAAACATCAAGCTCTAATTATGATTAATCATTTATAAAACTTGCACGTAATATGATTTTGAATTACCTTTAAAGGATTATTGTTCCTAGATAATGGTTTAGGACGAATAGGTCTTGGTTGTTTATGATTTAAATCATTATCAAGTAAATTTGTTGTTTCACTATTTGATGATGATGATAATTGTCTTGATATATTTTCATAATATTCACTTTTAACTTTTGGTAAAACCGATGTTAATTCTGATTGTTGTGGAATAATTGATGGTTTTGGTCGAATAGATATTTGATGTTGTTCAGATTCATTATTGCATTTCATATTTGATGTTGTTGTTGTAGTTGTTGTTGTTGTTGACGATGAAGATGTTTGAGATAAATAAACAAGATTATTTTGTGAAGCAAAAAATGATTGTATAGAATCTAAACTAACATTATTAAAATTGACTAAATTAATTGGTTGTATTAAATTTGTATTATTTTGCACAAGTGTATTAGAATTATTTTGTACAAATGGTTGTGTTGTTGTTTGAATAACTGTGTTAAAATTAGGTGTTATGTTAGATTGATTACCATGAATTATTTGACCAGAATAATTTTGTTGATTTATTGGACCATGATTATTAACATGTTGATGTGTTATTTGATTTGTTGTATTTATTGAATTTGTTGTTAATGTTATATCAGAATTATCAAATGTTATATTTGATGATTCATTTGTTTTTCCGTCAATTATTGTTGGTGTATCGAATAGAAGTCCTTCTGAAAATAATAAAAAACATAAATTTATTTTTTATTTTAAGAAAATAAAAAATCATGAAAATATTTACGAGAACGAAGTAATTGTAAAAGTTTCGCATTTTCTTCTCGAAGATTTCGAACTGTATCTTCAAGATTAGATGAATTATCTAGATTAGAAGATTTATTTTCTTTTTTTTCCGTTCTTATGAAAGAAGTTTTTTGCAAACCTTTTTTCTCTGGTTCAACCATTATTTGATAAAATAATAACGATAATCAAACATACGAATAGTACACTGTTCCATGACATATATCAAACAATATAAAAAATATATCTAAAAACAAAAAACATTATTGAATATGCGGTTTTCTTTTTTCTAAGAACGAAAAAGGAAAGAGCATGACGACAAAAAATGTCATCAGACATTATATGGGGACTAATGCCTCTTAAGATATTTCCTCTTTCTTGATTTCTTGATCAGGTCATAGGTAAAATCTGTAACAAATTGTTTATTAATATGATATGACGAAAAAAAAAAAGACATTAAAAAACAATATTTTAAATAAAAAAAACAATTTATTGTAAGATTAATTAAAAGTTTACATTGAACCTCTATAGAGGTCGCTATTTTAAATGTCAGTGACTCGAAGTTTACTGTAATAATAAGTAGTTGTTTTTTTCTTTCCAGAAGCTGTATGACCAGTATAAAGAGTCATTAATAGTGGTCTCAAGTTGTTGAGAAAATGTTTTGAAGAAATTTTTAATTGTCGTTCCCTTTATATCTTAATAAATTCTAGTTCAAGAGAGATACTAATATCTCATGCTATTCTTTGATACAAAACTATATTATACTTATTTGAATCAACAAATCATCGGTTTTTTTACTAATATTTATTATTTTTCAAATTTCAACAATATTAACTAGATTTTTGTGTTTTTTTCATTCGAATAGTAAGATGTATATATTTCGATGAATTCGCTGAGCACACTTTAATTATGACATATTAATGTACAATTAAGTATTGATATTAAAATCTGTCATAAAGTCTTTTATATGCATAAACAACTAGAATCAAAACTATTTGAAAATGTTACAAAATGCATTACCGATATTTGAAATTCCATGAAATCTTTCAACAGATGCTAAAAGATGCGTTTTACTTTGGTCGAATGTTTTGTTGTTGTTTTTTGCTAAGATAACATCTGTCTAGTTAAAAGAAGACTATACTCATTGATTTTTGTTTTTGCTGGTTCGACTAAAACAACACTTAATGTCTTCAATCAGACTTGCACTTACTATCATTCTTTTAAAAATAGATGTCACCTCCATAAAAATAAATATTTACTGATTAGTTTATATAATAGCGAGAACATTGTACTGATGTTTGACCAATTCGTATAGCCATTATGTTTGCTGCTGTCTCTCTAACACCTATTAACTTTGTTGACCAACTCAATATCGTTTCTGAACTAAATTCGTTAATATCTTAATTCGTGACGTTGACATTTTTTTTTCATTTTTTCGGTTTTTATAATAATTTGTCATGCTAGTTTTAATTACGATGAAGAGCTTATATGTTTTAATATCCGGCAATTAATGAGTGATAATGAAAGAGTAGACACAGTTTTCATTTCATTAAAATGAGAAATGATCGTGTTCAATTGAAATAAGTAAGCTGCAAAGAAAGAATTACACATTGTTTTCTTACAAAAAAGATCACGTATAATAATAATTTTTCTTGTATTGCATTTTACAACAACGGATAGAAAAATTTTATAAGGCAAAGACTTATAAAAAATAATGCAAACATATTTTGCAGATTTCATAGTAGGCAATCAATCAAATACTTGATGAAAATATCAAAGTTAACTTGCTGATAGTTTGGATAATGTAGATTACACTTTGGTTCATGATAAATTGAAAGAATTTGCTTCAACTTCTTAGTTAACTAGACAAAAAAGCTTGGTTACAAAGTAGAGATATTATTCAGCGACCTGGGAAAAAATCGCTTTCTCAAATAAGGTGGGCAGAGTAGGCTAGCAAATGGTATATGTTCTGAAAGTAGACCTTCTGGTCTATTGATTGGTGAAAAAATATTTTATTAAGACTTCTTTTCCATTTGAAAACGTAAACTTTCTTTCTGGATTTAAAGTTGATCGAAAAAGATGTCTTCAGTAATGTGACGTTCTACACTTTTTCATAGCTTCAGTTCAAATGTAAGTTTCAAAGATAATTCTCCTCACTATGAATATTAAAAAAAACGCATGAGGCACAAATGTTTCAAAACACCTTCGTTTTAAGGCTTTTCTAGATGTCGAAATGCTTTTAAGCAAAAGTTATGAGAGGTTCAGAATCGAAACGAGAAACTGCATCGAAAGATACATAGGATGCTAATTTGGCAAACTAAAAATTTTTCAACAAAAATCTAGAAAACGGTCTACTTCAGGGATTTTTTACAAGAATTTTTGGTCTTTTAGTTTCCTTTTTTTCATCAATAAATCTTTTCTGAGTAATAGAAACTAATATTTTACAGAAAACAAAATGCGATTTTGACAGAAAATAAGTCATATACATGCGTTCTGTATTAATTGTCTACTGTAGATGCTAAAAGATAGTCATTATAATGTCTATTATTTCAAATCGACTATATGGGCAATCACTTTGTATTTAACTTCAATGTCATAAATTTTTAATGTATATTGACATTGTGTTTGAAAGAGCAGATCTAGGTAAAAATTAATGCCAATAGTTTGTATTTTATCAAAACAATTTTTTTCCTTATCGATGAAATCTTAATGATAACGCTAAAAAGAATATAACAATTTATCTACAAGAATTTTTATATTTAAACTTCTAATGAATTTAATAGCAAATGTTTACTTCATAATTAATACTGAAAATGGAATCTGATAACGATTGCAAGGAAAATTATCAGCAAGGCAAAATATTTTTAAAAGACGTTGGATAAAAAATACGAATAATAATGGTTTAGTATTTTATAGAAAACTATACAATCAATTGAGGATTTAAAATTAGGAAAAAAAACTTCGAATTCAATAGAATGACTAAGTGAAAAACATAATAATACAATGTTTACACATCGAGTCAAATTGAATACGCTTATCTGTCTTCAATAGACTTGATAACTTGTTGAAAAGAATCGATTGATGTCAGTAAAACATATTGCAGAAAGTGAAAGAAATTAAAATTGTTGTTCTATAAGAACTTTTGTTTTGCAACATAAGGATGAATATAATCATTAATCAGATCTCTATAAAAAAAAGATAAAAAGAAAAGGATAAAATAAAAATATCAATTAACCGATGTAGACTAGTAAATCAATAATTAAATACGTAAATTATACATTGATGATTTTAACAAGATACTGCATTAAGTGAAAACAAGAACGTTTAGTGAATCATCAATAAATAAAAAAGTAAAAAAAGTATATTATTGGAAAATAGACAATATCATTTGGATTATTAATGAACGCATCATAATTCACTGATGAGTTTATCTAATGTCAGATAGAATTCCTACTAATGAGTTTATTTTTCCTTATATGTGGTAATAGTATAAATACAGAGGCATATTATTGAGTCTTTTGTTATTAGAAGCATATTGCGACGTGTATTTTATTCCTATGGATAGTAAATATTGACAACATAATAATCTCTTATCTATCAAATTGAGCTAACTATGAAAGTTACTATGTTGTCAATATTGCGCAATAAGAAATAATTTACGTGTATTTAATAATTGAACATCGTTCGAATATATGTGCCTCTAAAGAAAATAAAGATTTCTATATTGACAAAACAGCTAAAACTTCTACAAAGAATGTATTAAATAGAGGAAGACAGAAAATACATCAATCAACAGATGAACAAAAAAAGAAAATGATTAGTAGTAATAAATTTTGACGTGTAATTTTCAACAATTGAAGTCAAGAAGAATTTTATTATATTCCTTTGAGGTAATAAACATTTGGTTGAGTACGTATTTGAACAATCTCATTATTTTTCCGTTACTAAGGTCGTTTTTCTTCGTAAGACGCCAGACTTATTCGCCTTACTAATTTAAGACTTAAAGAAAAGATTTCGAATTTTCAAAAGAATAAACAGATTTTTTTTATACATGTTCAACTCAGATTTGCTGTTATCAGTTTACAAATCGTTAGGTATTAAGCGAAAAGTTCTCAGTTTGATATCTGACATTAAGCTTCTTCATTTTGATACATGCTGGAAATTTTCTTTAGTATTCATCAACAGTTAAGTGACCATGCCTATGTTCGAGACATCTTTTTTATGACAATTAGATAGTTTTTATCAGCAAAGACTTTTTAGTAGTTAATCATTTTAGTTATAGTGATCTGAGTGCTTAAAACCGTAGCTGATAAAATTATCTAAGAAAAACAATCTTGTCAGGAACATATTGCATATAGTTCGAATATAACTACTATGTAAACAAAATATAAAAAATATTTCTTATTTTTCTTCAAGGAGGAAAAGATCGAATTACACTAGGTTTGTCATACTTATCTAACATTGATTTGCTAGAGTTTTAGTTGGTTAGTTAATTTTTTAGAAAATATATGGAAATCCGTATTTAAATATTTTAACTAAAACGATAATCAAAGAACTCCTGTCGATATTTATTAGTAAATTTAAAGGGACATCTCAAAAGTGTATTGACATGACGAAAACTTTTTTCAAAATCGAAACAGTTTTCCAGACAATTGAAACCAGTATGTTCGGGAACGTACCATATTTCCTACAAACTTACATTAAAGCGTTTTATTTCAAACTTTCGTTATTCGACTTCAAATAGGTTCTTTAATCTAAAATTTCGATATTGTTGTTATTTTCTCTCTAGCGTGTTCTTTCATTCTCTCAACAGTTTCATCAATAATTACTTCGCTTAAAAAGGAAGATTTCACAGGTATCAGCTAACAATGGAAGAAATACCATTAAAATTGTTTGGTATCGATGTAAAAGTACTTGCACATTCTGAAAACCATAATCACATCCTTCCACATCCGCATCGTCATTCATGCTTTGTAGTATTTACATGTCGCTTACGGTTTTGGACAAAGCATTCAAAAGTTATAACAAATAAAACTAATAATGGTGGTTTAATATCTATAACAAAGGAAAAAAAATAAAACCTTCATTAGGTAAACAAGATTTTGGCTCATTGTATTGAGTGCTCATTTTGTTACTCTTCATTGTTTTGGTAGTGATTTAACGCAAATTATCTATAGAATATCTGAACACATATTTACAATGCTAAAACGTGTGAAAATACATTTCTCATTGCTCATGCGCTATTAGGTCTTAATTCATCCATCACTAACTTCGCTGTAAAATCATTTATAAACAGATATGAAAAAATATCGATAATAAGTCCAATTAAAACTCATAATCGCTATATAGGTAACTGTGCTTTAAAATTTCCGCCACATCATAAAACTCATAAACAAATACGTGCTTACTCAACTAAACACATTAAACAGTTAAAGTTAACAGAAGATCATATTGAAAAGATTATTACAAACGCATTTAATTCAGTGAAACGATGTGTAGATTTAGTTAATGTGACAGAATTATTTAAAAATACAAGCGTGTATACACTATTTGATCTGACGAGGGAACTACCCGAGGTGCTAACAAGCTTTTGAGCTGAAATTTTGTCCACAAGTAGGGAATGCATAGACTAGAAAAAGTCTAAGAGGATATGTGCCCAAGTTGAGATTTGGCTGAGATATCGGCTTTTTACTATAGTTTTTCTATGGGACCCCATTTTTTCCATTAAGTCAAAGTTTCGAATTTTGACGTGAAACTNCACATCATAAAACTCATAAACAAATACGTGCTTAATCAACTAAACACATTAAACAGTTAAAGTTAACAGAAGATCATATTGAAAAGATTATTACAAACGCATTTGATTCAGTGAAACGATGTGTAGATTTAGTTAATGTGACAGAATTATTTAAAAATACAAGCGTGTATACACTATTTGATCTGAGTCAATTCATAAAAATGCATTTGAAAAAATTATTTCCAAAAGTGATGTATTATACGGAAGACCATGATTTAAACCATGATAATGATGAAAATGACCTTCAAGATTAAGAAAATAAATTAGAAATATCTGATGAGGAGGATTAAGAGTCACCAGATAGTACAGAAGAAGACGAAAAAGAAAAACGTAATATTGCCAAAAACTGATCTTTTAGATGTGAAACCACAAAATGATCAAGGTTGTCGTATCTATCATCAGATTGGTGCAAAATATGAGAACCAGTATTTTCGTTTTCGCTTCGGAACTTAAGGAAAATATCTTGATAAACAAACAGCATTTTGGTTGTTGTTAAACAGAAAGAAACATCTATCAACTAATCATATTGATGTGCGTTCAGGAATCCAAAAAATACGACGAATTTATATAGATCAAGTTGTATCATGAATTTCACTTGCTATTGAATAATTACTTTTTGAATTTATTATTTTTGTTTTTTACTGTACGTGGATAAGAACCTTGTCATTAACGCTGAAAAGCTTAGTCAGCTTCTGTTAATAAGCTTCCAACGATTGAGATTGGTTTCAGTAGCAAAATATGATGGCAAGTGCTGACAGGGTACTGAGATGCTGAAAAGTACTAAAGATGCAGAGAGTGCCATCTGTATCAGCGGCGTAACAAGGATTTTTAGACCAACAGGCAAACTTCTCTTGTGTTGGAAAAAAACGATGAACAAAATGGACAAGGTTTTTATTGATAGGCCAAAACTTTTTTGACTCAACAAAGTACTGATAGCGTAAAAACAACACAAAAAAAAAATAAAATGGTGTTCTTTTAATCAAATATGCATCAAACTCAGATCTCAAGTCTGAGTCAGGTGTGTTTTAGTCTATTTTTAATATCTCTGTTTAAAACATTTATGTTTCAAATTTTTAAACACCCAAATTCCTACGAACTAGATTATTTCACATCTTGAGTTTTTTCTTTATGTTTTCACATATACGTCACTGGATTTTTCCTTTCTCTTATATGCATCACTCTCTCTATATATATCTACACATATGTGTTTCAGTGTGTTCTCTTGCTCTGTGTTCTTGTTTCTCTTCTCTTTGATCTAGCCTTCTCTACCTTTACATAATTAGTGTTTTCCCAATAAAACAGAACTCATCTTCCCCCAAACTTACAGTTAAAATACAAGAAGCGATTCTTTTCTTCTTCTTTTCTTAATTCTTCCCAGAGAGAACAAGCAAAAAGTGCGCGCGTGACTCAGACGGACAAAAAAAATTCGATTACTGTCGAATTCAAGACTAAATAAACAATTCTGAAAAGTAAAATTTCCATGGGTAAAAAATCACTAATAAAAATAACAATGGGCTAATCTTCAAATGAAATAGGTAATTGTTTATTTGTCTCTCCCTTGTTTACACCACTGACTTATATAGGTTCTTCCTTGAGTAAGACACACATAAGTAGTTTCTTTGGGTTTGTATGGTCGAACTTGGATTAGGTTTTCTATGAATTTTGTGAAATATTGATGAAAATAATATAGAAGAATGTTGCGTATTTTGAGCGATCACAACCTAGGTCGCATTTACTGCGAAACACAATTGTAAATGAGTGTCGAAGCATATATATATATAGCGAAATGAGTACTAATCTTCCGGTCTGGTTCATAGACGAGTGACACACAGAATTAATGGATAAGTTTCCAGAATCACAAACTATGCCAAATAGGCAATCTAAGACAGCAGATCATCACTCATATTTTGATGTGTTTGTCTTTCTAGTCTTCATCAACAATGATAGAATGAATTATGTGTAGCTCTTGTTTACGACCAGAGTCAATCAATTCTGTTCCATAGTGTAACCTTGTAGAATTTTCAAAAAAATCGTTTACTTTATTTTTTATTAACGTCACAGACCACGCTTGTCTTAGATATCCGAGAAAGTGACTGTTAAAACAAATTTCGCGTAAAGTTTCATTGAGAGAGGGTAGATGACAAGAGCATTTTTTTTGTTTCTGTAAGCAATAAGAAAAAAATTGCCTACAATTTTAAATCTCTTATACGTTGTGTGCTTGCTGTTTGCTCTAAAACTCTTTTCTCCAACGCAACTTCTTGTTTACTCTAAAAACAAATGGCGTGGATGTGAAAGAACAGCAGTGTGCGCACTTTTTAGTGTGCTTACAACGGCATCGAGCGCAATGAGATCTTCTCGTTGTTCTACCTTATTGAAGTCAGATATTAAATTTTTTGAATTTTCGCCGAAGAATATCTGTTCCCAATCATTTATTGAACTATCATCTATTTTGCTTGAGGGGCTACCAAAACTTATTTTTTCGGGACTTTTTTCTTCTATGGAATTTATTTCATCATTGAGGATTTATCAGTTAAGATACTATTATAGTACATTCACATCCACACCCACACCCACAATCTATTCAAGATTTTCTGAAACCTGATTTAGTTATGCTTCGAGTTACGGAGTTCAGAGCGACACAAGGCTGAGTCGGAAAATAATCATTAATACTTCATTCTATGAGTATTAGTTTTCACGTTCAACTGTATATTTATAATCAGAATTGCAACTTCTATAAGAAGGTAGGATAACTCATTAACTATCTAGGAAAAAGACAATTTTGAATTTCTTGTCCATTTTCTCAAGGGTCTAAATTGATCGAACAAACTTTTTTCACTTCTAAGAAAAACTGGTCATCGAATATTATATAAGACTAAGCTACAAATTTGGATAGATTAAAACTTTCGAAAAGAGGACCAAAAATGATCATATTGGGGTGTGCGCATGATCCAAACATTGAAATGACAGAGTGGGGATATGTTTTAGACGAAAAGTGAGATTTTAGTGAGAAGGAGGACGGAACAATAACAAATAGGAACAGGCGTTTATTTGCTGTTATTGAGCGAAAAATCGTTCATTTTCCAATATTGACCGAAAACAACTTTACCCTATTCAGAAGTGTATCGCCATAGAAAGGTATTACAGGTATATATTATATGTCTTGACACATTCCCTTCTTATCAACATTTATTTTATTCTTTTTTATCAGTATTCTTCTTGTATCATTCGGAATAAAAACGAACATAGAAATGGAAAAAAAGAGACCTTCTAACTTAATCTTTTGTAGTAGTATAGTTTCCACTACGATTTCAGCATTTAATAGACTCGGAGGACGGACAGTTAGCATAATCAATGTAAAAGTTAAAAGTGGTAACAAAATTTCCTGATCTTCATAAGTCTGACTTTACAGCGACCAGCTATTGCAACCAGTGATGATTTGTAGATGATTGATTGAGGCTAACCTAATTGATAATCAGCTAATAGCTAATATATTACACTGACCGAAAACAGTGCTAGTTTCACAAAACTGAGAACAGCTCGAAATAACTGGGCAGTGGCGTCTAACCAATAATTTTGAAGTGTTTACTAGCTGTTTCAAAGTAGCACTTACAGTCCTGTTCTTTACCTACCACACTCAGTCATCCACATTGAAGATAAAAATGTCTATATGCACACATATCTTCGGAATTCAGCGATTATTGCGCCCTCTCTCTATTCTCTGCATGTTAGCTCGTAAGCGATAGGAAACCTCAAGATGTCTACTCATTAGCATGAATCATTAGTGATGGTTTTATGTTTAATTTTATAGTTTACAATGCTACCGACTGACAAAGACGTTGTGGGAAGCGTTCAGTCCTATTGTACAAGATGGTCAAGGCTATCTAAACTGAAGATGTTAGTATTTTTCACAGACAATTTCAAACACATAAGTTGGTTAAAACTGTTCTGTGTCTCACAGACTATTATGATAGTATTCCTATTACACAAAGTCAAAAGTCACCCTCGTTGCCTTCATAATTTACCGAATGTAACGAAAGTCCCAAAAATCCTTTTTGCTCATTGTATGACAGGTGGTCCTAGAACACTATACAAAGAGGAAGTGTACACTGCTTATCGACGACAAGCGTTAGACATACTAGCTGGCGATCTCTTTGCCGTTCTGGAACTTCGAAACGACTCTGAGCATGTCCATGGAAGCAAGATTGAGTACAATCCGCAAGATAAATATAGCGCTGCGCTAAAATATCTTTCTCCACGCAAAATTGAATGGATTCCTGTAGGAAACCATCTTGGTGCTATCAATGATCAAGGTGGTTACTCAAAGTGGCAGCGTTGTTTGGAACATATTGAACAAGCAGAAGAACAGAATGGGATCAAGTACAATTTTATCGTTCGAAGTCGACCAGATCTGTATTTCGTTAAAGCTTTGCCTTTGCCAGACAAGATACCGAATGATCGTATTCTCACTAATCCATACTATGAGTGCATATCTGACATTCAGCCGGGTTATAACGAATGGTGGAACACAAATCTGACTTTCTGTAATGCCAAAGACCATGGGCTTTCGGACTTATTTGCAATCGTTCCACGAGCTTTGGCAAATAGTTACATGCGCGTTGGCTATGCTACTAATCTTCCTCTTCATGTTTGTGGTAAGGGAGCCATCCACCCTGAGTGTGTAATCAAGGCAGTTCTTATAAAAGCGAATGTTACATATGAAATGTGGCCATTTTTCGTTAAAATCGCACGCTCAGCACAGTTCTGTCATATGCAAGCATGGAATAGGTTTAATAGCTGGTGTTAATGCCGAAGGTTAAGAAAAGAATCGTGAGCAATCCGTGTCGTTACTTGCAAAACAAAACTTTGGATATTTCAGGTTTCTGATCGTTCTAAGTTCTACAATAAATCAAGTATATTGCCTCTCATCCGCGTGCCTAAAGAATATGTCAGAAGCGTAGCTATTCAGAGACGATCTAAGACGTTATCAAGTATTGTCATACTTTGAACACCAATAGTCCTCATTTTTAATCAGAAAAAGTTTCTTGGCACAAGTATTTTATTGTCGTCTTTCTTGCAATAACTTTGAAAAGTCTTAAGCGTAATGGCTAGGGGTGGGTGCACCTGCAAGTGTGAATGCATGGCGTGTATAAGGCGTGGTGCGTATATTGTTGTGGACCTTCTCATTTACCATATTGATAGATACATATTGTTGTAAGAGATAATTTTCTCACTTATTCTGATAAACATGTTCGCCAGTTGTTCAAAATTCATAATCTTCCACAATTATAAAAGAGCTGAAATCATTACAAATCTGTCTGACATAGAGATTATTTAATTCATTTTTTTAAGTATTACATAGGGTAGTCAAAAAATTCGTGAACTTTCAAGTATGTATTTATCGATAAAACATTTTGCTAATCTGTTTACAGTAAATATTCAAAATAGTTTCGATGATTTTCAATACAAAGTATCATACTTTGAATTTACTTCTGGAATGCCTTGTGGTATCTATGAACAGGTATTAAACTGAACTCCTTGATTTTTAGTTGAGTCAAACTTCTTGTATATACATGTGTGTCAAGTTTACTTTTTAAGCAACTGAAAAGGCAGAAATATGAAGGAGCAAGGTCAGGAGAGTATGGTAGACAAGTTATAAGGCTGATTTCTCCTTCTTGAAGTTAGATAAAAATAATATCGTTTATATGTGGTCTTGCATTATCATGATGTAACTTGATGCTATTTATTGTTGATGATCATCTTTGTTTGTGTAGCTTTTTAGCTAACCTTTTTTAAACATTCATTACGATAATATATTGTGACAACGCCGATATATCGCCGCTTTCTTATTATTGCCCTTTGTGTTTTTCTTGTCTTTCTCTCTCCTGTTTGCGTATACAAACCGATGTTCTGTACAGTATGTAAATAGTGTGATTGATGATGTGGGAAGCTGAATAAAACATAATTTCATCAGCGCTGCTACGTATTCTATCAGAAACTGTCCCATATATTACATTTATTGATATTCCAGCAGGTAATTCATGGATAAGTACTAGTCTATTTGTCATCAAAAAATTACAAACATTGTTTTTTCTTCGAATGATTGTCTTCTCGCTAGTGTTGGAAGATCTTCTTTTGCTACCCGTGCTTTAGATTGTCCTTTTGATTCAATTTTGCGACGATAAATCCAAGCTCACTGCTCGTGATGATGTAACTTCATGAAGTACTCATTTTGAAAATAATTTTTGTGAGCCAAGGTGTTGCTTGAGACTAGTATCTACATTATCATGTGATATATCTGTTATGGTGACAATACAATCAATATTAATATGTGAATCTTCATTCATCATATCTTTAATAGCATCAATATTTTGTTCAATAATGATAGTTATTAGACGAACACTTTAAGAATCGTGTTCCAACGACTCTCGTTCACTGAAAAATCGATGAACCCAATCAGCACCTGTATGAAATGAAATATAAACTTCTCCATAAACAGTAGTTAATTCATCATGAATTAGTGCAGGAGTATTACCTAGTCACAAATAAGTGTTTATATATGAGAGTATACACAACTTTTCCTTTTGAAAATAGAGGTGGCAAAAAATTTATTAAGAATTTACCGTAATAGACATTTGTGAAACTTCGTGTTGGTAATTTAATGCACAAACAGATGTCTCTATTAGAATAGGCCAACATCAAGTATAAATACAATGAGGGTGAAATTTTGCACTGTCATTGTGAGCACTTTTGACGACCCTATGTAATTTAGTTTGTCGTGGAAAACTGCAGTTTGTTTCACAGTTTTTTCTATGTCAGAGCCCAACAGACGCTGTTTTTAAAAATGGAAGTTTAATGTTTAACTTCTGGGGGTATACAGATTTCATCGTGTCCTGCCCTACTCTTTTGTAGGGAAGGATAGAGTGCAGCATAAGTAACAGGACAGAAAAGAGTAATTTTGTCATGCTCCCAGTTCTGGTAAGTAAATCTATTGACACATTTGAAAACTCAGGCTCTTCTATTTTGTCTTGTCGTTCATAAGTTACAAGGGCATCTTTTATTAAGTTCTCTAAAAAAGTCATATCGTTCGGTAGTTCCCCAACAGTTCTTAGTTTCACTTTATTATCGCTCAATACATGGTTAGTAAATAAGTTTCTTCTCTCTTATCCTACACGGGTAGAATGGAAAAGAAACAGATAATATCCTGTGACCAAAATAGAGAAAATCACCGAGAACAAGAAACTCAAATTGGTTTGATCAAATCTATTCAAGTCAGTTGCTTATGTAGAGGTTTCAATAGTTTGAATTGAATTCGTGTTCAGTGAAATGTATCACTAGTATAATTATTAGTTCCAGAGTAACTTCAATGAGTATAGTTGTTTACGCAAAGACAGTTTAAAGAAAAATAGCAGTTGAGTACGCATTTACTGTTTTTTTGTGTGCGTTACGGGACGTAGCAATAGATCTTATTGCGAAAAAATTACATTCTCATACTCAGAATGAATACTTCATAGAGCAAATCTCGACGTGTATATCTGATGATAGATTTTATTCAATTATGAATGCATTGCTTTGTGATAAAAAACGTTTCGGAATTTACAGTAGAAAGTGCAAATGCAAAGAGACCTTTGAATTAATGCACAACAGGATTTTACTGAATATGTTATTATGTTACAAAGATCTCTTCATATGTAACCCGTGGGAAGGTGCATTGCGCCACTGAGATCCTGTAGTCGTGAAAACAGTTTTTTCGTATAGAGAACCTAAAGAATGCTTTCTTGGATTATATTGTAAAACAGCAGAACACTGAAGAGATTCCACAATATGTTTTCAATAAAGAAAAACATTTTTCAATACACTTTTCATTCGTGTTAGCTATTCTTTAAGCTTTCTCTAATGCGAAACTGATATGTCGCTATGATGATTGAAACAAAATATTATCCTTACTGAATGCAGATATAATTAGAGACATAAACACTGGAAAAAGCAATAAGGTACGGAAATTGTTTTTTAAATTGATTCTCAATCGGGAGAGATCTCCTACGATATCTTCTGCTTCATTTATATGAGGAGGAAGGTTTTCTAATATGTCGAAGGCTTCACATCATTTACTGTGGTAATGTACTCATAATCTGTTTCTCTTTAAAACTTCTAAAACCTTATGTGTGAACAATCGTACAAAGTATATTCAATGAATCCCATTGACTGTAATAAAACCAAATTTATTGCATCGTTGTAAAAGATACGAAAAGAATCCACCTTTTTTTTGATGACGTGTATCTCTTTACATGCAAAGTTTTACTATCTTATATCTCATTACAAATATTGACACATTTTAATGATTCTTTTGATGAAGCGTGTAGTATCGTATACTCAACGTGATCCACAGTTTTTTGTGACAAAATGTTACCAACTGCATGCTGTCTTCTTCTTTCGACTCTTCTTGTGATAGTAGTTGAATCGTCGTCGTTTGTTAAAGTACAAAACAGACGCTTGTCTTTGGATAATCATGATTATATGTTTGTGGGCACCAATTTTTGGTATGGTGCCAATTTGGGATCAAATGGCACTGGAGGCAATCGTGTGCGTCTAGTGCGTGAACTCGATCATTTACATGCACTCGGTGTGAATAATCTACGTGTGCAAGCAGGCAGCGAAGGACCTGACACAGAACCGTGGCGTATTGTTCCATCTATGCAGCCTTCTCCCGGAATGTACAATGTTGATGTACTCGACGGGCTCGATTTTCTTCTGGATGAAATNAGACTTTTCGTATTTATAACGTAGATGTGTGTGTGTGTCAGAATGAGAGTGAGCCCATTCGGGTATGCTCGAAAAAATGGCCCAAGCTTACAAGCACATCCATATTCCATAACTGAAAGCGCTTGCTCGAGATAGAGTTGTCAAAATTTGCTTTTACTTTCTGGCAATGGTCAGGTGGCTTTGCCCAATATGTAGCATGGGCTAATGGAACGGCAATAACCATACCCTATCCGGGTAGTTACGAACAATTTGAAGTATTTTCAGCACAATTCTACAGCCTAACTGAAGCTACGGAACTGTTTGATAACCATATTCGATTTTTATTAGCGCGTACAAATCGATATACGAATGTACCCTATACAAACGATACAACTATTGTAAGTCAGATAAAAGAACAACTCAGAAAAAAAATTTGCGTTTAGTTGCTTTTGTCGGTGCCTATCTATCATTCGCCCAGAATCAGAAAGTAAAAGCAAATTTTGACAACTCTATCTCGAGCAAGCGCTTTCAGTTATGGAATATGGATGTGCTTGTAAGCTTGGGCCATTTTTTCGAGCATACCCGAATGGGCTCACTCTCATTCTGACACACACACACATCTACGTTATAAATACGAAAAGTCTAATGTATTCTGTATTCTGCGTCATCGGATATACTTACATTTTTTATGTGATAATAGCGGTCTGTTAAATCTAGTTGCGAAGTTTTATTGTACAAAATAATACACTTTTGAGGAAAAGTCCATTACCAACTCTTGGGATTTTTATGTAAAATTTGATTTTAGATATATTAAGTTCAGTCTCTAAGTAAAAAGGATAATTTTGCATCGCGCTTTTTACATTTGATATGTGATTCATTTTTTTTTGTATAGACTACAAAAAAGTCTTTATGGAGAATAACAGTATATTCGAAATCTTTCTAAAAAAATTTCTCATGTTGAAGCCAGTGTCAGCTCAGTCCATGAGTAATTCATTAAGATTGTCTACTATGACATTTCCGTCACTTTTATCTGCACGTTCCATTTTGATGAGCTTCACTGTTGCGATCACCTTTATCTTCCAAAGTTCAAGCGTATTCTACGTTTGAAAAATGACATCTATGTGTTTTAGAAATTGCAATATATATCTTACCATGCTTCCATGTTACTCAGCTAAAATAATATATCTAATTCCAACTCGAGTTCATGTAACACACTCAATAAGGATTTTTAGATAGTGATAGCACTTTATCATTACTTTATTAGTAAAGAAGTACGTAAATAAGTAAACGCAGTACTTCTAATATTTACTGGTAACTAGTAAAAACAATATTCGACATTTACGAGTAAATAAGTAAGTATTTTGTTTACTTTACTGCATTTGGTCGACCACAAATTAGAGTAAGTGTGCCATCCCTGTTTTTAAAAGCTATACTAAATGTATATCTACATTGTGAATAACAATCTGGTTGTGATCTTTTGAAGATGTCATGGGAACTTGCTAACGAGCCTCGTCGCATGGATCTTTCATGGGTACATCGAACGGCTTGCTTACTCAAAAAACTTGCTCCTTTCCAACTGGTAACCACGGGTGTCGAGGGTAACATTTCATCGAATAATTTCTCCAACGATCATGCAAGTCCATGCATTGACTATGCCACCTTTCATCTATGGGTACAAAATTGGAATGTGTTCGACCCACGCAACGCTTCTGCGACACTACCTATTGCTATTGATTTTGCCAAAAAGTATATTGAATTTCACGCCGCTTATAAGGATAAACCGGTGGTATTAGAAGAATTTGGCATCGCGAGGTAAGCATAGTTGCACTCCTCGAAATAAGAAAGATAACAAGTATCATATCTTTTCGTAGTTGTCTTGGACAAAACATTTAGTATACTTTGTGAACCAACATTATATGAATACTTGATGAATATATTTCGAAGACTCCGAGTCTTTTTAATCTAAGATAATTTGAAACAATGTTGTTTTCAATATGGAGAGGTGAATTGATTGTAATGAAACAGTAGAAAAGTTTGTACTATTGTGTCCGAAAAACAGTGCTATTGTATTTTGACTACAAAACATGACGAACTTTAGATGTATGAATGAAAACCAACCAAAGCTCTCTTTAAAAGAATGAAAATCTGGAAAATTCTGGGCAAAATTGTGAAAATCTGTTAGAATTCTAAATATCACCAAATAGGTTCGAAAAAGCTTGTACCTAATAAAAACACGACCGTGCCATATTTGCTTGCTTCAATTCAGTGCAGAATCTTATATAAAATCTTAGAGAGTGATTTGATGAAAATCTTTATCAAAGGGACAATGATGATCACACGCCAGCATCACCTGTGACCGTACGCGACCAATACTATGAAGCTATTCTTCAACATACTCGCAAATATCATGTGCCCATCAACTTTTGGGCTTACGGAGGCGAAGGGCGACCACGCATACCAGGCGCCAACTGGACTCAAGGTGACGATTTTATTGGAGACCCACCTCATGAGCCACAAGGTTGGTATTCGGTATACAATGACGATCAGAGCACGCTCAATTTGATCAAACAATTTGCTACCATTGATTCAACATCATTAGCAACGAAATTTATTTTTTCTACAAGCTTTTATCTACTAACAGTCGCGCTGCTTCTATAAAATTTTCTATGTACGAAAAAAGATAAATATATAGAAAAGATAAAACTTTGAAATTACAGACTGTGCAGAGCATGTTCGTGTTATTTGAAACTATTCATTGAATTATTTTCGTCTTGAGTTAGTCCATAATAGTATGGATTATATTTATATGCAGTCTTCCTTCACAATTTGTCCGTAGAGACCAAATTTCGATGCCATACAATGCAGCAGTGTAGTTACGGTGCCACTGGTTTTGAAATATCTTATCAGTGATGTTGGCTAGCTTTTAAATAGAAGAAGGCATAAAATGTTGTAAAAGTTCATAGAAATATTAGATGTGACTCTTTTCGTAACTAACATTCACATCCCACCCCTACAACCCACACCCATCTATACACACGCTCAAGCTCACACCATATTGAAGTCTCACGAAGTATGTGAAGTCTCTTAAAGTGATAGAAGTTTCTTGAAGTCTTTAATAGCCTTCTGAAGTCTTTTGACACTTTCTGTACATTTGAAGTCTCTATCCTTGAAGTTTTGAAGTCCATTTTCCCTCTCAGATCTAAGCCAATGAATAGATGATGCAATTCATGTAGTCATTAATTGCATCGGTTTTGACTATTGGAACAATCAGTATTATTGGCAAAAGCGCTTTTGATTGGCTGCAATCGTGTAGCCTTGTGCAAGCAATTCATCGGGGCCAACTAGAAAAGCTAGAATAAGTCCTGCATTCATATGCCACTCAATATGACAATGGAAGAGCCAAGCACCTGGGTTATTGGCTAAAAACCGTATCTTGGCCCAGCCTAAAGCTGGTACACTCACTACGTCTCGTTGTATGTATGCTCCTCTATATAATTGTTCGGCTTGAGGATAATCTGAAGTTGATATGATCCAAAAGTTATGACCATGTAGATGAAATGGATGTTCACCGTCATCTGTGTTCTCCAGAAGTATGTCAACGACAGCTTGATATGGTACTAAGTAGTGTCCATTTCCATCACTTTGTATCGCTGGTAATGGACTGTCGTTTGTGATGATTGGAGATGGAATGCCAAGTGCGCTAGGGTTCGCAGCCATCTGATATAGTAACGGTGTTCCGATGTCTGATTTCATAGCATGCATAGGAATCGATTTATCCCTAGCATTATTCGCATCAGAAGCATATGTAACATTGTTAAGATATCCCCGAATGATGTTACGGGAATCTGAACGGAATGTGATGACAAGTTTCAAGTAATGCGTTCCATTGGGAACTACATTGCTTGCTTGATTGAATGGTCGAGCACTTAGAATATTGACATCTTGTTGGTGTTCTGAATCTGAATTACTCGATCCTGAAGTTGCTTGATTAACCGGATATGTAGGCAAGGAATTACTTGAATCGAGTGATAAAATAGCTAGGTATAATGGATTGAAAAATATCGGATACGGAAGATATTGAGTTGCATACGGAGCAATATAGCTGCTAATATCAACTGGATACATTTCCGAATTAGCTTTGAATCGAATGTAAATTGATTTTGTCGGTGGCACATCTGAAGGTACATAGGTTTGATCAAATTCATTCAGATTCACATAGAAAGAAACCCGTTGAGCAACGTTGATAACAAAGGAAGACACTGTGTATGGCACTACAGGTGTTTGATCAAGTTCAATAATGTGTAATGGTAATCCATCGATTGACACAGTATACATGGAAAATGCTGCAGCATTAATAATTCTAAAACGAATACGTGTTGCCCCGGACATTTTCACGAACAACGACTGAGAAAATTTTCCATTTACGACAATAGCATCAGGTATGGGCTCAATGCCTTCTGTATTGTTTACGCTTAGATACCAAGATAATAACTTTGTTCGCGCAACATCATTGTACCAATCAGATACCATCAATATACGCTCAGTATCATACTGTTCTTGATTCGGCTCTATGTGTCGACGAACAATCAATGGACCAATTAGACCGTCTGTATATTGATTCAGATAGTGACCATGATACCATGTAGTACCTGCGGGTTGAGCTTTGAATCTGTATGTCATTTCACCCGAAGGAGGGATGGCACATTGCGTGGCGCCCACCACACCATCCATGTCCGGTGTACCCTTTTGAAAAATTCCATGCCAATGAATGGTAGATGGTTGCGAAAGTTTATTGATTACGCGAATCAAGAGAATATCGTTTTCGTACGCTTCAATTACTGGGCCTGGAAAGTTATAGTTCACAGCTACAATCGGTTTTTTCGATGTCGAGTACGGAAATATTGTATCAATGATCAACGTGTACGATACGATAGCCCCTTTCGTTGATATTGCAGATATAACTGTGAGGCAAAGCAGCAGAATTTGCATGGATTTCTTCTTTTCTGTGATAGGCCAGACAAAAATGACTGACCTATATTAAATTGTTTCTCTCATCAACTTGATAGATAGTGTTGACTCTGGATAATACGAACTTGATCTTTCTTAACAGTTCAATGTTTTTGTACGAATCTAGTCATCAACTATTAATTTTTGAGGAGCTATGCAACATCGCGTGAATTATGAATAGGAAAAGATATGGATATCATATTATCTGGCGAGAAAAGAATTGCACAACTTCTAAGCGAGAGATCGCTGTCCAATTAGTATACTGTCTGGCTACTTCTTTCTTCTCATCTAACTCTTAAAAACTCCCTCTTATTGTTTGTAGAAACAGCAAACTCGAGAACAGCGCAGTGTGACATCTTAGGAACATAAACATTTCAAGCGTTTTTCTTCGTGCAATAGTACGCCTAGTTTTAACATGATCAGAAGCTATAAGTGAGCTTAAAGCAACTATGACTGTTACGGAAAATAAATCTACCGTTTCGTTTTGATTTCAATGAAAAAATACGATTTGCCGCTTTCGAAATAATATCATTCTTTTTATCGTATTCGGATTATTGAATTATAGAACCCAAGCTTTCATGTTTCCTCTGGAGATCATCATAAAACAAATAGAAGCAGACTAAATCAAATAACTTCCTATGTCTCTGAGATCTCTATATAAATATGTTAGAAGGTACCTCCTAAAGAAAAGAGAAACGAAAAAGTCAATGGTCTGAAGCTATTTCTCAACATAACAAACCGATGTGATAATTTGAAAATTCAATCGAAATTAGCTCGCTTTTATGGTTTCAGCTCAAATTTTTGCTAAAAAAAAGTTAAATTGGAACGCTATCATTTCTGGATGAAGGTATCTTTCACGCAAGTCATAAACACATGTTGTACTCAAAAAAAGGTAGTGATGCTAGCGACACCATGTCAAGAATTCGTAATCATCTTGGAAAAAAAACAAAATATTTCGTTACTGATAGAGTGTTTAAATCGTTACTTCTCTGGAATTTTAAAGAGTATGCAATGCTGACTTTCTTGGAAAACTTTAGTTCGACATCATTCAAATCCAAAGGGATATCAATCAATAAACTACGCAGTCATTTATTCTGATCCCCGTCATTTTTTTGCCACCATGTGTACGCTATTTAATCATAGGAAGCTTAAACTGCTTGATACTTACGATAATTCGCCGTGACCGAAAAATGCAAAACAAAATGTTAGCGCTAAAAGAATATCAAAAAACCCCATCTCACAAGATCTACATATTCGTTTTCCTTTCTTGAAAAATCTTTTGCAATTTTTATCTCCTTTATAGCATTTATAATAGTACAAGCGCAAAATGACTTCATTATCTCACTTCTTCACTGTAACTTGAAGTTTTCTGGATAATCTTAACTACAGAGGCATTTGTATGAGAATAAGGTTTATTCAAGATATATGAGCTGAAACTTTATCGCTCACGTTCTCAAATGCTGGCTCACCGTGATTTGATTGCAATGTCATTGAACGAACCGAAAATAAAATATCTAGGTTAAAGACTGTATGAAAATCGTGTGGCCAGCTTTTTCGGTCGCTTTGGAATTCCTTTTGATGATGTAATCACAAACTCACTTGTTCTCTTTCAAATAATTTCTTTTCATCTAAAGATATCTAGGCTTTTGAGAAAAGTCTTGTAGTCTTATAAATCGGCGCAATTAAAGAGAGACTTAGGATATTGCTTTTATGTCTAATAGTGCCATACTTCTAATATCCCTCATATATCTTTAGAGGCACAAAAGCACAGTTTTTTGAATTTTTCGTGAAATCAAACTTCTCATCAATTCGTTTCGTCGTATTTTTCTCTACGTATGAATTGATGTAACGCTTGAAATTATGACTGTCTAACTATTAGTAGATCCTATAGAACTTAGAAAGGAAAGAGATTCTGCTAGTTTCACCTTTTCAAGACTGCAAGTGACTTAGCTTTTAGATATGTTTGGAGAAAATCTCTATCGAAAAAGCTTATTAGTGCAGTCTCTTTGGGGTTGAAATGTGAAACTCACATATGCTCTGCAGCATGATTAAACAAATAGAAAATACGTAAAGTGAATCGTCTCTCGCAGATCATTATTGTTTTCAAAGGTGGCCGATTACCAGAGTAAGAATCTGTCTTATTTGTTTTTGCATTTCGAACAGAATTTTTTGTTTTTCATGGACCCTCTAATTTTCGTTTGTATTGTGTTGTAATTTTCTGTTTCGTTTTCCGTTTTGTATTTAGTTTTGCTTAAATTAGCAGTGCTGCTAATATAAGCATTAAGTTAAATAGCAAATAAGGATGTTATAAATCGGTATTTTATGTACAACAGCAGGTCTTAACGCACTATTATACATCTCAATCAACATACAAACACTTATATTGATCATTTTTCAAAGTTACAACTTGATCAATTCACGCTTATTATATTGTTCATGTCACATTTGCGGCAAATGAATGCTTTGCTATCAATGATTGGTGACACTTTGAATATAAATTTTCATCTGAGCAAAACTCAGAAAACTGCGCTACTTGAAATATTGAGAAACCTACTCCAGTCATTCAAATTTCGATGAAAACTTTGGAAAGTTCTAGAATTTTCTAGAACCGTCTAAATGTCATCGTTAATGCTGTTCAGGACATATTTCCGTAGCTAATAAACTCTGTTAAAGCAGTCTGGTGCAGGTTGCCTTCGATTGCTAAAGTCTGTAATGGAGTGGCGGGTTCGAAGCCAAAAGATCTTGACCTAAAACTTGCACTCATTATTTTTTTCGAAAATATACTTGAGTTCCAAAAAGCAATTTTTGAATGGAAATTAGAAATAACTGACCAGAAAATGGAGTTTTTTCCTTCTGTGATAATTAATGATATTCTTGGGACTTATTCTTCTCCCCCTTAACTTGTCACATTACATCTGAAGAGTCTCCAAATGTAGTTGTGGAGTGAGACTAGGGATGCCATTTTCGCGTTCCCTTACTAGAAACAGGAAATGTACAACAGTCTCGAATAAAAAAATACGTACAAATGTATAAATACATCTGTGCACTGCAAAACTGCTAGAAAACATAGTACGATTTGCGCTCTGGCTCCTTTAAAACAGAATTCTCAAAAATAGAAACCTAGACAGCCGTAGCTGACACAGCAAATTTACGCGACATCCTAGCACTGCAGCTCTTTTAGGGACAGTTTCTCTGCTGAATACGAGAGACTTCTATTTTACCGCACACACTCCTTTATTACTTCCTAGTCCAATCACAGCATCCTTGAAAGGCATACAAATCGAAATGATGAGTAGTATCATTTGTTCAGTGTGACCAAGAAATTTCGGTACACAATCCTCTTTGCAGTGACGTTTTGGAACCCCACCGTAACATAAAGATATACATGTGTATTTCGCGGCTCATCATCTGAAATAATTTCCTATCACGGCTCCAGCGCCATCCACGGATAAAAAAGCAAAATGCTGGTTGATTGCAAGTGTTCCTGCGGACAGAAAATAGAGTACACGGCTCTCAAACAATACTCATTGTAGGAATATTTGCAATTCCTGAAAAACTGGCATTTCGACGTTTTTTAACCACATTCTCAAATCATCTCCAAGCACGATCGCAACGTAATAGAACACTATGAAAACTAGCTTTTCCACTATTAAAACTATCCGCTGTGAAGGCACTATTATAAGTACATGCTTGGTCAAATATTACTTGCTTAAAGAGAAGTTCTTCGATAAAAGCATCCTGGAGTACTTGTTTTCTACACTGCATCACACTTAATCTTCAGCGAGACTAAATCTTTTCAAATGATAGAATAATACAATACAGAATGTTTGTAGTTCTATCAGAGACTGAAACCGAATCGAATAGTCAAATAATTCAATCCAGGTCAGAAGAATCTCATCGATCGGATCGAAATTTTCTTATTTGTTTCAATCTCTGATTTCTACCTTGGTTATTCAAAAATCGGATAGACAGTGTATGTTATAGACGCATTTTAAGGAAGGTGGCTTTAATGTTTATACAGTACTAATTTTTACTTCTTTTGCCTTCCGGTGAACAAACAGAAAGGAGAATCTATGTTTGAAACAGAAATCGAATTCATGATCGACTATTGATTATCCGCATCAATGCTCTAAGTATTCAACTATCGAAGCACGATGGACGCATATTTTCTTTCTTAATAATATTTAATAACCGAAGGTATTTTCACGTCGGCACGATGTATACGATACACTTGGATGCAACGAGGCTATTTCTGAATGAAGTGTAAATTTCGATGATTTTTCTCTACTTTCGAGCGTGAATATGACTATTCAAAGGACATGAAAGAAGTATATGTGATATTTAGACAATACTGGTTTTTGCTTTCTTTAACTTCTTATGATTAAATATTATTCGAAAAGAAAGTATGCGTTCGTCGTGCTTCGATAGTTAAATGGTTAGAGCATTGGTCCAGATAATCAGTAATCTGTCATGGATCTGATTTTCGCTTGAAACATTTCTTTTCTTTTCTGTTTGTTCATCGAAAGTGCAAGAAGTAGAAATTAGTATTTTACAAAAACTAACATATACTCCTTTTCTGTTCGTTGAATAGAGAGTGACTCTACAGTACCTAATTTCTTCTGTTTATTTCATATGGTATTTCAGAACGCTTTCATCACAAGTAAAACAATCACAATGACACGAAAAACAAAGTATACACACTTAGTGACTCTACAATATGACACAAAAAATCATCTCAATACTCATTATCACAGATGCATCATGACCAGGCTGCATATTCGAAAAACATACATGTATTCGTTGTGTCCGTTTGAAATCTTGTTAGCTCACGACCAGATTAACACTATAATGTAACGACGTTATTCTATGAATCAGAGATAAGTACTGTGCTGCATTTATATACACGGGGAGTAAACTTGTATTTTGCGCATTCATCCGTATACATCACTTATTTGAATATGTCATATTCATGACATACTGCCTTTCTGACGTAAGAAAAGAAATTACCTTCGTTTAGTTTATTCTGTTTCACGTTGTTAGAAAGCCTTAATCGACGGTAATCAACATTCAATCAAATGGTTAGTAAAACGTGTGCTATACCATGGCTTCGTTCTTTTTTCACAATCATTGCGCGCAATACACAAATATCAACGCTTCACTACTAATAGTTTGCCACTAGATAGAATGATCCTGGTAGAACTGAATATCAGGTACCCCCTTGACAAGTGAGTGGGGATAATCCAAAAAAGAAAATCCCGACTTCAATGCCTACAAGTACGGTACTTTCCCCTTACTTCATCATACTTCACGCGTACTGCACTCGTATTTCGGAATACCGAACTCTCGCTTTTTCCACTTTCGTAGAATCATTTTTTACGACAGTTCTGCTTCAGGTCCAATGTAGACTTAAGCCCATGTTCCGATCTCGGTATTGTTGCAGGACACAACTTCAATCCCATCCTTAGAGGCACTACCAGTTCTTGTCCTTCCTTATTCCGATCTCGGTATCAATGTAGCAATCGGCTTCGATTTCTGTTCTATAACCACGACCAATTCTCGTCCCGATTTTGCCATCATTGTACTACGAGAAAGCGTGAGTTAAAAACTTGGAGCTGTTATTTAGGCGACGACTAGAAATTTGTCTGTTGGAAACCTTCGCGCTCACATTTCTGAGCCATCAAAATAGTAAAAGTCGATAAAAACGTTGAAAACGCCTAGCTTCAGTACTATCAAAGTTGACCGAAAAAAAGTTGAAAACTGACTGTTTTTCAAGTTAAATCAAACCGGACTGGTTCCAAGCGTTGAGTGTGGTTATTAGTATGGACCATCTCTGCGTCATGTTCATAACCACAGCTTCACTCTATTTTTAGTTGTTAATGCAAGGGAAAAAAGCGGACTCCCGGTATCTCGGATACGATAAGGATACAGAGGATACATCGGTAATATGAAGGGTACGGAGAATACGCAGGACACATGAAGGATGCCGAGGATAAAGTTTGATGCAGTGAAGAAAACATAAAATGCATACGATATATTCAATGAGACTGCTGACGAGTCAGTCTTGATTAAGCACTCTTATCAATCACAAAGAGTTTGGAATGTTCTTTGTAATATATTTCAACACTAAGTATATCATTTTATGCGGTGTAAGAGGCCTAAACTCAAAATAATAACAATATTAATTACTTAGTGTCTAATGAGTCTACCAGTTGAACGCTCGCTGACTTTATACAAAACAACGGGCCGAGCCAAATCGTATAGAGCGAAAATCCTAAACACTGTTTGCCTTCTTCAGTATATTCCACGTCATAACTTTTACCAAAGAGAAAAGAGCAGATCCCGATATCCTCTATACCCTATTCGTATTCTACATATTTTCATAATATCCTCTGTATCCCAAAGTATTCTCTATATCCCCATTGTATTCCCTATATTCCCGATATATCCTTCGTATCCTCTGTATCCTCGCTGTATCCCGAATACAAGGGATCCTCGTATCGGAGATACGGTGAAGATACAGAAGATACAATGGAGATAAGGAGGATACCGGGATCCACTTTTCTCCCTTTGTATTAATGTTAGGGAAACAACTTTCACCTACTTCTATACTTATGTTTTTCTGAAAGTTACTAACGTGCGCTGTTCTTCTCTTTGACTAGTCATTATGTTATTAACTCGTGTTGATATAGCTCATATGATTTACAGAAGAATGGCCAGGTTGTTCTTATCAAAAAGTATTATATTATGCGTATGTTTAAAACGTTATTAAAGCAAAACTATTAAAAACTGAAGGAATAATATCAGCATTTATATAAAGAAAATATGACCAAACAAATTAGAGTGTGTAGAACTAGGCAGAAATGTGCTTTTCCTCCTTGGTTTACCGTCGTAAAATAGCCGTTTTGTCATCATTCACTGGCGAAAAGCCGTACATAAACGGTATTCATTTGTTTGACCTGGTATAAACTGAAAGAAGTAGCATCCTTCGTTGTTTGTAGATAGTGCACACAAAACTACTGAAAATAAATGAAACACTCAAGGGATTAAAATGAGTGATTTTCATAAAGCTTATTTGGCGTAGAAGATGGTATTTATATTTGGCATTGTTATTTAAATAGTAAATAAAGTGCAACATCTTACAATTATCGCTTTAAAGAATTTTATGATCTCTATAATTGCATTGGGAGCAGTTTAGTATGTGTGCTGTTCAATTTCATAAAACTTACAGATTAATAGGAAAAAACTATAATGAAATAGAAGAGAGAAAAATTAAATTGAATTTCTTAATGCAACACATAGGCGGCGGAGCAAAGTAAATTTAGGGGAGGCTCAAAAAATAAATAAAAAATTGGAATACGAGCGTTGAAAGGTACTAAGTAATTTATGGAAGTCTTTACATTTTCCTCGCGAATCCATAGAAGTATTAACTACATTACTTTTCATAATTTTGCTAACAAACATTTCTTTACATACAGTGTTAGGGAAAAAAACTTGTAATTACTCTGAGTTCTTGGGATAAAGTTTCAATAAATAGTACCATTTT
>CAJNSZ010000028.1:188972-270718 GCA_905329745.1 Rotaria sp. Silwood2 | reverse complement strand
TTTCCTTTATTTTATTACATACACGTATAAACCCTTCAAAGATGATTCGAAACTAAAATGCGACAAAAAAACGCACATATTCGACAATACGTGTAGGCCATCATTTTCGGTCACATGAATACACAGGTCGAAAAAAAGCTCTTGAAAAAATTATTCATATACAATGTACTTTATTAGGTCGAGGTTTCTAAATAAGTGAGAATTTGATCTTATAAATTAAGAATACTTTTTCTAAAACAGCAGATGAAAACTTTTTTGAGTAAATGACTCGAGATGACTCGAGTCAAACAGTCGAGTCAATGCTATCCAATTTTCGAGTCAGAGTCAAGTCAGAGTCAATCAAAAAAAGTGACTCGAGTCGACTCGAGTCCGAGTCATGACTCGGACTCGCCTATCCCTGATCGATGCCTTATATATAGATATACTAGCGAGATCCCATGCATACTGCACGGCTGCTTTTTTTTTCTGTAAAGTTTCACATCTGTGCTTTATCCTCGATCCGGTAATAGACATTCAGACAATTCGCATTATATATTGATAGACCTTATAGCCTTATACGATTGTAGTATTACCCACGTATAGGCTTATTCCCTTATTCTCTTATACCTTTACCCCTTATACTCCTGTAGCCTTATACTCTTGTAGTTGTGTATCCCCTTATACCTTTCTTTCCTTATTCTCTTATATCCTTATCCCTTATATCCCTGTAGCCTTCCTCCCTTATGTAGTTACGACCTTTAACCTTTGGCCCGACACAGAGGAACAAACACTGAACATTATATATATAGATAGGCATCGATACATATTTGCCCATACTCATACTTTCATATTGGATGAGAAAAGAAGCTATCGTTCGGCCACAACAAACGTTTATATCCAACTTCTATTTTTGAATATACACCAAACGATAACAGATCTTATATTTTTGTTGTAAATCAGCAAGATGTTTTTTCCATTTAAAAAAAAAATACCTAAGTATTGATCATCATTTTTCGAATACTTAACTATCTATAATGGAATCAATTCCTCGAATTAATTTTTCAATAAAACATTTTTATTATTTACATGACGATCATTAGAGAATGAAATCTTTCTCTTGTCATAAACCATGTAAACAAGAAACATTTCACTTTAATCATTACATGTTTTATAATTCATGCTTATTTATATAATAATTCGAAAAATTCGTTTTCTCAAACTGTCATTATAGTTCAAGGAAAGCCATATTCTTTATCTAACCTCTCTGAAGAACAGTTAGTCATGAGTTATGAAAATTTATGAAATAGATTTTATTTAAACCGAATGTTTTGCAGAGAAGATTAATACGCTCACATGTTTTCAACAATTCATGTCTTTCATTTCAAATTCGCTATATTAGCTTCTATCGAAATTTCTAAGAATAGAAGTTGGAATATAATAAAGTCATCTATATTACAATGTAATCAATTATTAAAACAAGTGTCTTGTGAACACTTTAGTGATAATTATTGGGAAAGATTTTACGGGTGAGTATCTAAGAGAATCAGTTACTATGAGGCATTGATGATGGAAGATCATTCCAGAATTTGCTGATTTTTTAATATGCTATAGTGTAATAAGTTTAATATTGTCTGAAATTTTCAGCTCGATCTAATAATTTTTTTCTGGTTTTTATATTCGATTTTCAGCTGATTCTCTATAATATAAATGAATTTGCTTTTTCAATTTGAGAGACTTTTGATTTCTTGTTATTCTAAATATATCTATTTGAATCTCTTACATCTGAATAGAAACATTCAAAATTTCATGTCAGTTCTACAGAGACGTTACAAAGTCTATTAAAAAGTCTGTGAAATCTTTTTTCCATAATGTCAATCTAGCGCAGTTCATGCGACAACAATCAGTAGCTTTTATACTTCTACCCAGTGATAGAGCTCATAAAGTCTTGTCGTCAAATGTATTTCGCAATTTTATCCCATACGAAAAATAGATCAATTTTAATCAAACAAAGGTCTTTTTCCTATATCCATAATATATTTTTGAAGGTGCTGATATGTTTATCATAGAATATGCTTGATCTACTCGTTAATATTTTCTTCTTTCACTATTTTTGTGTTGTGAGTGGTATGCTAATATAAAATTATTAAATTAGACTTTGGACAGTTTTCGCGTTATAAGGAAAAAGAAAATTGTGTACAAAGAAGGGGTCATTTTCCATAGAAAATCTATTAAAATAATGGGAAATTTTGAGATTTCTATCATTGGAAGTTCTTTTTTTGAAAACAAGTAAGCCATATATTCAAAATAAGTATACAGAAATGTACAAAAAAATATTTCATCTTAAAATACTTGTTATGAAAATTCTCTCTAAATAACTTATCCGTAAAAACTTATTACGTAGTCTCCTACACCTTATATTTCGATGTAACATCTTTGAAGATAAAAGATGTGTGTTGTTGCATGCCGATTCTGAATATTCGACTTATCTTTTATAAGCAAAAAAAGAAAAACTTCCAAAATGATCAACATCTCAAATATGGTAGTTTCCACGAAAATTACGTTTCTTTTGAACATAGTATTCTTTCTCTGCTAACATGAGAACTTTATGAAGTCTATTTTAGTGATTTTATATTTTTGTATTGTCTGCAACTTACATATAATTACAATTAAAAGAACAAAAAGTTAAGATTCCATTACATCGATGAAAAACTTTAGCATTTCTACTGTTTATCTAGAAAAAAAAGTGATCAGATTGAGCTAAAAATTTTCAAAAATATTATATTCACTATTTTCTACATAAAACTAAAAAAATTCATATAATTCTGGAACAATACGCTATCATCGATATCTGAATTTCTCCGACACTTTTAAACGTTTTTGCAATGCTTTGTCCTTTTTTTTTATTATTCAATATAATCTATGAAATACCTTGTATCGTGCTACTTTATATTCTTAGAAAATTGTAGTGCAGCTTTTAATAGTAAAATATAAACGTTATTAATTTTAAACACAATTACTCTGTTAAGTTAAGGAAAGAAAATTTGATTCAAATATGAGCTATTTGATAAGTTTATGTGTGGATGTGGATTATAGTTCACTTAATACGGACCAACACACTAAATCGAACCATTCATGATAAAAGGAATTTTATTTTCATTATATTCTATTTAGAACAAATGGATGTACATTATACAGTCTTCCTCGTCATTAATATATTTCAATCTATCTTCTTCTTCTTCTTATGGCTTATTGGTTTCATGTTTAATGTATCTTATATCGACGATTGTCGTATTACATATGCTCATTATTCTGTAACAAATGCTCGTTTAATCGTTCTTAAAATAGCTCTAGCTGACAGTTGTTCTAATCTTTCAGATCTGCCTTGTTCTTTCCCAATTCACATCAATGATTATTTTTTCTGGACTAAATCTCTACTACTTTTTTACTTATCGATTATCATTGGCATGATATATATATAAGGCATCGAACTGTCCACTTTTCAAACTGTATTTTTATACTATGTTTTGTAGCAGCTATTATTTTTCATACTGATCTGATACTTTATTCTAAAAGAATTATTAGTATTAGTTGTATGGTATGCCTATTACTATAGTCTTCAAATTCTCGTATATGACAGTACTCATGCGTCAGAATGTCGAAGATCCATTAAGCTTAATCTTTGGGCATCATGTATCGTCGAGTGATCGTTATGAATTTCTTCAAAATGATACTTCAAAATGTGCAAGATTTTATAGATGGACAAAGAAAATGATGAAATATTGAAGAAGAAGAATTAGTTATAAGTATTACTTTTGGTGTAATTACAACCATAATGATCACCATTATACATGCTTCAGCCTAGCCTCGTTTTTCATTTAAAAAAAGTGTGACGTTTGTAAGATGTTAATACTTGTTCGAAAAAGCAACTTGCAAAGAAAGTCAAAAGAAATTGTAAATAAATTGTATGTAGTAGTTTATGTTGAAACACTGTCTCTCTGTATACATATATATATCGCATACTGTCGTTAGATTTACAGCCGTAAACAATATGTATATGGTGCTTTCTGTTTACATGCAAAGTTTAGAAAAAGTTGACTATCAATTATTCAGTAAACTAATAAATTTTTCATTGACATGTCATAATGAAATCTTTCGCCAGCATCATTGTATTTTATAATATGTCGAGATTCAGGAATTGTCGATTTTTGTATAGATGTAAATGAGTTTATGTATGTTAAAAGACTCTGACCTTACTCGTGACAGCAATTCTTTAATTTTTATTTTCTGCTTATAGAATACTTAAAGAAAAAAATAAAGAAACGAATAGCTGAGATGAAAACTAAATATTTCAACTAGAAATTAAAAAAAACTGTTGATCTATTTGTTGAATTACGAACTATCGAGATATTTTTGAAGCTGCTTTCACGAACATTTGCGATGAAAATTAAACGTTTGAGCTGACAATTAAAAAGAAAAGGTATTTCTTTTCATTGTGATCATTAAGTTCTATCTAACTTAATCATATAGTTTGCTTCTAAGAAAAGACAAAAACTTATGGTTCGATTTGAAAAGATATTTGTATTTGTAAATAAAAGTTTACAACGGCAATACATCCTGTAATCCTTTTACACCACAGACGGATGCATGCGAAAATATCATAAATACACATGAATAATATGGAATCAAATCAACCATTATTTTTGTTTATTTTTTTGAATGTAAACTATAAAGATGAACAAAATTAAAAACATGAATACGTCACAACATAACACGCGAAGCTTCATTGATACATATCAAATAGTTATCATTAAATCACTGGATTGGATCTCACTGGATTAGTTAGTTGATAATCGAGCTGGATAAATCCTCTAATCCAATCGAGCTATCCAATCCAGCTACAATAGCTGTTAGGATTATCCAGCTGTCAAAATTGTCCGACCACCTAACAAAAAAAAATTTGTTCGTTTCTATTTTAAGGACGAAAGCAGTTAGAGACGGAATTCAAATAATATATTGCAGATTTTTTTCACGTCAGTCAAATGATTAGAGTTTCTTTTCGAAAAATGAAATTATTTCAAATAATCGATTGAATGGGGATATTATAACTGTCCTTCGTATTAATGAGTTTTTAAAACAGAAGAACAGATCAAACTTGAGGATTATCCCAAACTAGAATCCCACTCGTGGAAAACTTGAGTGGATAAGACGATAGCTACAGGTGCGTTTGAAGTCTTTACACGATGAAATATAATGTCAGTTTCTGTTATTTTGAGCTGCGCATAGGAAAAGCCATAATAAGCCTGTGTGATAAGCAGTTGTTGCGCTGTGCAACGGATAGCATGTCATAATGAATCTTAATCATATGATGACGTTTCTTGCAGTGGAAAACGATATGTTGCTGTGTTTGTTTGAACCTTAACAGGGAAAATGATAATTAAATCACTTTATTATTTATAAGCGTATTGCTAGACAAGTGAATAGAGTGTGGTTGTTAATATCTTTTGACAAATACTCACACTCACATCCATACCCATTCAACACCTCACATTACTTGCAAGAACTTCTTCCGTTTGAAACTACTAATTTAGCTTCAAGTTAATCATCAAGGATTCTCGATTCACAACCCCTTCACAATTGCGTGATTGTGGGTGTGAACATGAGTCTCGGATGCCAAGATTTTCAGATTTCACGTTCACCTATGAAGAATGATTATCAGTTGACTTTGACTCTATCGTCTTTGTTCAAATGGTTCAAACAAAACTGAATCACAAACGTGATATCTATATCTATGCGCAGAGAGCCAAACAAAAAGTTTCGAAAAAGCTAATGAAGACCACGATAGATGTCCACATAAGAGTGATATAAGTCTCAAATATCAATATCCAGAGTATATGTAAATCAATTGAAAAATAGATCGACCTTATCTCTTGACGAAATGCGTAGATGTTGCGCAATTATGATTGTATGTATCAGTATCGACCTTCCTGAGAGTAGCACTCACATTCAACACTCATGTCCTCTTTTATTTATTTAAAGACGCTTCAAATTTTTTTACTGATAAAAAATTACGTATAGGATTGTTAACAATTTTACGATGACTATCTACATGTATAGTCAATGTTTATATAGTTCTACTAAAATAATTGAATTGACCGCATAAACATGTTGCAACATAAATAAATTTTTTGTACTAATCGTTACTGGACAATTTAATATAGATTCATAACCATGAATAAAGCGATATTTTACATAATGATTAAATAGTACTGATGCTTGTTTACGATATTTAATATCAATTGGTGTTCGACATAATTCACACTTTCCACGTGATGTCATTGTATAACTACATTCAGGCATATTTGAATAAAAGCAGGTAATGAATTTGTGATATCAGTAGCATGATGGAGTAAAGGCATTATTTTGCTATCTTTAAGGTCAAACACGCATAAAAAGTAGTCCTCTGACTAACAGTAAACGTTATTTCGAGATGACTGTGTATGAAAAGCTGCTACATACTAAGTACATTTGATGGTGTGCATGATATTAATAATAATTGACTTCATGTGCCAAATAGCCACATGTGTATTATGCAACGTCACAATTGTTTTATTCATTGCTTGAAAGATGACATAAAAGATAGACAATCAGTTGAAGTATTATTTCACTAGAGAATAACTGTTGATCAACGACAATAAAATCTACAGGTGAGAGATTAATGATTAAATGTTAGGTAATATATATTGTACTCATATTTATAGATTTATTGAAGAAAAAACTTATCGATTTTTTATACATGGAATAAAATGAACATGTAAGTTTATTTTAAAGTATATTCGTTGCAATTTTAAGTGATGTGCACTTTTCTCAATGTCGATTCACATGTTCCGATCGCATGACGTAGTTTTTCAGCAATGATGAATAATTTAACATATTGAAAAATCACAAATGTTGATGTCACTGAAAGATTAATGATAGTTTTATGTGAAATAATCAAATATACGAATCAAGTATAATAGTTTGATAATTTATTAAAACTTAGGCGTGTTAAAAGATATTTATTTTCAAAATCAAAATCAATAAACAACACTATATCTTGACACTTGAAATCTATTAAAGAGAATCGATAGTTCGAAGTTAATTGTTACGCAATTTCTTAATGTGACATCTCAATTGACTAGAGGATATAAATAAAAAAAAGTCAATTTATTTTTTCTTTCAGGAAAAAAAGGCATGATATATTAGAAAAAATTACGTATATGACGAGTACATGAGATTTCGAATGTACAATAAAATTCAACATTTCATATGTAACGAAGTTCTTTTAAAATCAGTCAAAGCGTACTGAACTGCTTAATTCATGTGCCAATCGAGAAAGTAAGCGACAAGCTGTTCATGACTCTCATAACTGGAACCTCTAGATAATGTGTTACATGTGTGTATCAAATGTTTGGTTGTTCATTATGTGTCCATCGATAAAAAGTTTTGCATTTTGAGACCCACTTGATGAATCACAAAATTTTCTCTTTTCCAAAAAAGAATTATATTTCGCCTCACCACCGGTATTCATTATTCCAGTTGATAGAACAAACTCTGACCAACGCAGAACTATTGGCGGCTCGAGCGTAAACTCTGAAATACAAGCAATTGTTACTGAACATGATTCAACTCTTGTGGGAACAGTCGTGTTGACCACTAATATTGAACCAGTAGTAACTGGTAAGTCAGTTAATGATGATAAAGATGAACAATTGAACATTGAAATTAATGAAATACTATTTGGTATCGATTGTGCTGCCCGTTCGAGTGAAATTGACGATTCAGCACCATGTACGAGCTATTCTTTACTCAGTTGTTTTTAAATTGTACTTGCTTCTTATCATGTTATTTCGTTTCATTATAGCTAGTTGCCGTTACTATTGGTATCTTGTATTACTTCTGAATCAATTTTTTGAAGATGATTACCTTCAACACAAGAAATATTAAAAAGTATACACTTTTAATTAAGCGAAGTTTCTCCTTGTCCATAATTATTTGTATTAGTGGCAGGTTTTTTACGTTGTCTTTTCTTTACTGACTTTGCAATTGATTTCATTGGAGGTGCAGTATCAAGAACGTAAGAATATCATTCGTTCAACAAGATCATCACTAATACTAGCGGAAAACTATGTTGATTATTTCTTTTGAAATAATCGATGCTGTTGATAGAGTAAGTTGATAGGTTGTATATGAATTGGCTTCTTCTTGACACAGTCGTGTATATATAGGTCTCACGGTAGGTAATAAGAGAAAAAAATTCCAGTACAAGTGTGAGAATGCTTCATGTGGAGAAAAATTCCAACAGTTAAAGAAACAATGCATAATGCTATATTCTACTTCTCGTATCGTTATTTTAAGGATTAAAAATAGGTTCGTATGAAGAACATAAACGTTTTTATTTTCTTTGAATTAAAAGAATCGCGTAGACTTGTATAACATCATATATATATATATATATATATATATATATCATAAACAGAAGGACACAAAAAGAATAAAGAGAAGCAGAACGATAGAAATGGAAAAGATTCAGATTTGCAAGGATACAGATGTCATATCATAACACAGTATACACAAAAGAGTTAGAAAGAACTGACATATGTAATTATTTTTCATTTGAAAAAGATGAAACACAGTATATTTTTTTAACCATATAATATACCATATTGGGAAAAACGTTCAAGTAATAGATATGAATGTATTGAGCATAGATATGATTGAAGGGGATGACTATAACCTTACCATAACAACACCAAAACAAAATTTTAAAACATCAAGTCCAACTGGCTGAATTGAATCAAGACAGACTAGATTGAAGTCAACATGAAAATTTCAAATCAATGAGCTCTTTGAACTGACCGTGAATCATCCTCTTGGCACCGACTGTATATAAGCTCGAAGTAAATGTAAAATGTAATTATTGGAAGAATATCGTGTATCAAATTGATTGCTGAAGATAGTATTCATGGATCCAACTGATCATAGAATAATCTTTAAATTCTACTGGATGTCATTCAAAACACATACGCGTTCATGAACTCTCTTTCATTAATAAAACAGCTAGTTACTTTAACAATGCTTATTTTATTGTAAACAAAAGAAGAAAAACAAACAAGAACATATAGAAAGAAAATCTATGCTGATGATGTTCAATTTGTTTGATTGATCAAGTCCATTAGATTTATTCATTTTAAAGGCTAATGCACATTCAAAAAAATGAATATTAAATCAACTTTTATTCAAAAAAGTAAATTTAGATTAGAATATCTCGATTTCAAGATGAAGTTGTTTTGAATATATTTATTCTTTTTTAAGTATCAGCAATTAAAATTGAGCTTATTTTTTTTTTATTTTGTAAAGAAGAGACTGAAGTGACAAAAAAAAATAACTGATGTAGTTAATTGAATTTTTCCATTTTATCAAGTGATTGATGAAATCGAACATTAGAAAAAAAAATTCTTTTAACTCTTTAAGTGCTGACGTGCAGAATTCGATATATTTCTTTCATCTTTGTCATTTTGCCAATATTTTTCTAAACTGAAAATCTATTCAGATGTAGTCGCGAATATGGTACAGTAAGAAGTTGTGTACATAGATTCATATAGGAATCATCATCTAAGAAAGTTACACAGACAGTCATGTTGATGAATTTTTGTACTAAAATCTCTATGGTAAAAGTATCTTCAATTCGAAGTGCCTAGCGACATGATAATATAAATAATTTCAAGAATTTTTGAAAACGATAAACCCATGAAATGAATAAAACAGAAAAATTCATTTTTGATCATCATCATTATTCAATTGTGTTTGACACTATTATTTGATCCATAATTTCATCTTAAAGAGTACCTCAAATTTAACATTGCAATAATCACAAAATTGAAAACCTTCGTTCATATATGATTAGAACATATTGATTGAAAAATTGATAATGGATCGAAACACGATCTTATATCTCATGTCTTTTCTAGTCTCAACAGAAAATTCAATTCTAATTCAAATATAATAATACCTACGAAATTCAACATTGATGAATAATTTTCATCTATAATTAGTATCATCATTTAATAATAAATTCGCCATGACATAGATAATACTTTCATTGAACAAGTTTTCAAGAGAAATTCTTCTTTGTTTTTTTTTTATTTTTTTTAAATGTCTGCCTCTTTTTCATGCGATTCAGCCTTTTCTGAAAAAAACTCCACTATTCCATCATAAGTGACACCACATATTTTATATTCTTTTGACATAAGTAGCTAAGTTTCAAAGAAAAAAGAGCTTTCGATTCATAAAGAGACAAGGCAAAAGAATTTTCTGTTAAAAACTTATCACATGAAATTGTTATGTATGTCAAAGTGCATTCATTCCTAAGATGAGTACATGATGCGTGGTTTAATCATTTAATCAGTCACTATGATAGTCATACTGTATCGGAGATGGAAAACAAATTTCATCTATCATTTTCCATATTGTCACTTAACTTGATTATATATAGTAACTATCGGAACCTATGAACAATATATCTATGTATTTTTTTATTTCTTAATGAATTGAATTTAATATTAATGTTATTAATCGATATAAAATTATAAGACCCACAAGTCGGTCTTGTTTTTCATGAACAAAATTAAAAAAAAATGGTTCATTAACGATAAAAATTAGCACACATTTTATCTTGGTTCATTGATCAGATCATATCTATCGTTTATACGTCTTCTGAAAAACAGTTATAAATCATGTAAAAATAGATCTTTTCAGGAGAACAAGGAGTAAAAGATTAGCATAAGTGTATGTTTCAAACTATTCTTCTGTCGATGGTCAATGTGTTCTGCTCATATATATCAAAATAATTTAATTCTTGAAAACCTTTGTTTATGACTCATGTTGTCTTTTCTTATTGTTTTATATTTGTGATTTACTTTAATTGCTTTCTTTATAAAGTTATTTTTAATGAGCGCTATGTCCCTGGACAGCCTATAATAGGTACAGGGTTAACCAAATTGCAAATAAGAAAAAAAGCCGACCTTTTCTTCTTTTTTTTTTTCTTTATAAAAACTAATGGATGTAGAAAAGTAAAAAAAAAAATAATCTCATCAATTGTTATGAGAAACTTATATTTTTCTTCTTTGTACACTATTTTGCGGTTATGTGCATCAGAAAGAAAAAGTAACAGAAAAATCTATTGATTCATACTAATAAAACAACAACAGCTGCATCGTCTGTTCAAGTTGTCTACCGGACTTTTTTCTTTTCTCGTTTTTTTATTATTACATTGTGGTGTTCGAAGAGAGAGAGAGAGAGAGAGAGAGAGAGAGAGAAAGCCTTGTTTTTTTCTCATTCATTCATTCTTTCTTTCATTCACTTGTTCGACCTTAGCCGAAACAACATATGAAGAACGGAAGAAGAGAATAACACCGCAAATGCTAGGCTGAAATGCGGTTAATAGCAAGTAAAAGAATCTTTTTTCATTTGTTGGCCAATGAGTAAGTTGATCGCTCAACTTCATCATTGATATAATTCAATTTCCGAGTAGTTCAAATAATATTCTTCTCACTTTTTTTTTTCGGTCATTGTCTTGAAAATTGTCAACCTCAATCTTGTAGCTCTTGTGTCACATTTCAATCTGTATGTACATGTGTGCGACAAAATTTATATAACGATTATGTAATAATCATTTGCAGAGAGAGAAAGACAGAGCAAAAAAAAAAGGAAGAAGAGAACAAAATATGTATATACATATGTGTTCTGCCTTTTTTTTGATATATTGCTTCTCATTTATTTGCCTATATTACATCAGCAGTTATACCGATAATGGATAGAAAAAAAGAACGGAATGTCACCAAGACGTCGTTTATATTAACCGAGGACGGACATAACTTGATTGACCTAGAAAACTGGATCGATGAAAAAGTAGGAGTTCACTATAAGATAACAGAAACATACGTATTATAATAAAAGAAAAAGTTAGATTATCAACTGTACCTCGCACTCTTTGATTGATTTAATCATAATACATGACTATTTCATTATATAAACTTCTTTCTTTCTCCGTGTACTTTTGGTTATTCGTCGCTTTCCTTCTTACCCATTAACTATCACAGTAGGTTGTAGTTTTATAGCAGTAATATTCTTTTCTGTTCTATCGTTTTGTGTTATGTATTCTATTCTAATAACGTCTGTCTTGTTAAAACTATCATTAGTATTGTTTTCTTTTATCTTAGAATAGTATAAAGTATCATCATCATTGGTGTCGTTGAGCTCGTACACATAAACATGCTCTTGATAATCATGTTGTTATTTGTTGACTATTTACGAGCCTTGATTTTCGTATCGTGAGAATCAGACGAGTACTATAGTGATTTATAAGTATACGATGCATTTAGATGCATGTCTATGTCTTCTATTTTGTTTCTTCATACATTCTTTTTCTTTCTTTCGTTCTTATTCATATTCGGTTTCATCTTTTTTTCTACCTTGTGTATTAATCAAAGAGCCTTCTCCGATGCATAAAAACTTCGGGTAAGTATTTACCTTTGCAGTATATTTCTTTATGATCAATGAGTGTTATTCTATCAATGAAAACTAAATCATCTGTTTTGTTTTATTCAGATATATAAATGTGATTATCTATCTTGGTAAAGAAATAATAGGCACTTAAACAATGGTAGCTAATGATTGTTATGCCATATTAGACATTAAATCAACAGCTACTGAAGATGAAATAAAAAAAGCTTATAGAAAAAAAGCTCTTCAATATCATCCAGATAAAAATTCTTCTAAAACAGCTGAAGAAATATTTAAACAAATTAATAAAGCCTATGAAACATTAAGTGATGCAGATAAACGTCGAGCATATGATTTAGAACAACAAACAACAAATACAAATTCTTCATCATCACAACAACATAAACATAATTCATCATTTCATTCATCAAATCAATCATATTTTACATCAGCAAATAATAATTCATCTCGATTTCATTTTCATGATCCATTTTTTAATATTCACCAACGACATGCTTATTTTGCTCGTAAATTTCCTTCACCAACCTTTTCATTTTTTGATACCAGTTTCGGCATGTCATCATCATCAGATGATGAAACTGATTATGATCATTTTGATTCAATTCCATCAACATTTCACTCTAGTCAAAATCGTTTTCGAAGAAAAACTCGACCAAAATGGAATCATAATTGGTCACTTGAAACTGATCCATTTATGATGTTTGAAATGTTAACACGATCGATATTTGATCAATTTTTACATGATGATTTGTTTTGGTATCATCCATCAACTCGTTTACGCAGTGCATCACATCAACAACGAGCAGCGTCAACAAATCGTACAAAAATTCCTGTTAATCATGTTACACCAACATCAAAATACAGAAATGATATTAAACGAGCAACATCATCATCACGTTTTAATCATAAAGATAGCGATGAAGAAAATATTGATGAACATTTTATATTTCAACAAACAAAACCAACAACAACAACAACAACAACGAATAATCATCGTTTTGATCGACATACTATGGATAATAATACGACTAATAAAAAAAAATTAGAAACATGTCAATATTGTTATTATCCACTAACATCAATAGACAATCTTTTAAAACATGAAGCTGTATGTCGTCATCGTTCGGATCATGAAAAAGTATATACAACAAAATGTAATTATTGTCATCAAAATATTCGTTTAAGTGATTATCTTAATCATGAAGAGCTTTGTAAAGAATTTGGAATAAAACGGCAAACAACAGAAAATAAGCGATATTATAATCCAATGTCATCAAGTCTTAATACTGATAATCAATCTCCTCCAAAATCATCGTTCGGTAATAGAATAAAACGTCCTAGTACTGTTAAATAATTTGCATGCAACCTTTTTCTTTTCAATATTTTTTTCCTTTTCACACTTACATTATTATTTTTACTTAGCGTCACTTGCTCATTTTTATAATCATTAAATAGATTCAGCATGTTTTTATGATTATTTAGTATAATTTATGTGTATGCTTTGTGGTCGTGTGCTGCACTTTTTATAGAAAAAAAAATCATAGGTGGGAGTATTAGATCAAATCATGCATTTGCTTGACTAATCACTTTCGTTAATTTTCACTTTGAAGTAGTGAAATGTTTGGTGACTGATCATATCATTAATTGCTTTGGTGGTTTTTTTACATGCTATTTTGGTATTTATTGATGTAGAATAATTCATGAATATTACACCAAAGAAAAAGTTTATACCTTTTTTTATTCATATAGGAGGTTTATCCAATGATATTAATCGATTACGTACTTGTTATCGTTGTCATCGAATATTTCCTGTATTATCCGACTTATTCAATCATATATGTGATGATGAAGATGATTTACATTCATCAAAATCAACTGCATCGTCAACAAAATTTGATAATAAAACAACAAAGGAGAGTACTTCTCTGTTTGATAAAATCTCCTCAACACCATCAAAGTCTTTCAACTTAAATGTTCATCCATCATTTAATAATTCTTCAAAATCACCTTCACCTATACATAAATTAGTCTCTCCACTTTCACCATCATCATCACCAATAATGCAACGAGCTAAATCAACATCAATTCAAATCACACCAGTACATGATTTAAATAATACATATCAATCATCATTAGAAACTGATCACATTCCTCTTTTTAAACGACCTTTATTTCAATCTGATATCATCGCATCACATGATAACCAACAACAACAACAACAACATTCATCTAGCGCCTATATCTATTTGCACAACCCGTCGTCACCGCTACGTGTTAATTCTTAAACTGAATGAGGACAAACAAACGAAATATACATGTAGAATAGATAATGGATAAATTGTTCGTTCTGCAGAAATATATGTATACGAATATTTAATCACCGATTTATTTTGCGTATAAACAGAATAGAAAAATACACTCGATGTTTCATATATAGTTACAGCAAATTCAGTTTGTGTGTTTAACCGAACCATACATTTTGAATAATTTCTCACGAACGCGCGTGTCAAAACGCGCATATTAAAATCAAATAAGAATATTCTAATATTATTTACAAATACAGAAGAGATCCTTAATGGTTCATTGACATTTGTTTAATGAGACAGAATGATAGTTTTACTTGATCATGTCAAGGATAAAAAACAAGTAGGAAACGAGACTGCAGTATCTGATTTAGCCAGCAAAAGTTTAATCATTTAATTAATCTTTCGAACGTGTTCGAAAAAGAGAATTATTATCTGACTTATAGTTTTTTAATTAGTTTCCATCTGTAAATTGATATTTACTGATCGAAAAAATCTTGAAACAATAATAGATAATTTGTGAAAAATTAAATTTTCAGTTAAAAGGATTAAAATATTCAGAAATTCTTACAATTATTTAAACTCTAAACTTCTATGTGTAAGCGGATAAAAGTATCGATGAATGAAAAAAAGATTTAATAAAATTAAAGAAGTTTTTCTTGTCACACTATTGTTTTTATGCGATTTTGTTCATTTTCTAATCGATTGAGTATATCAAGCTAAAAGAAAATAAAGGTTTATATTTATGTTTATGAATGTCTTATATTTACTTCAGCATTAGCTACGTCTAAAATAGACATCCAGGCATCTTCGTCATGCAAACTTTCATCAAGCGATAATGTATTTGCATATTGTCCTGACATTGATGTACTCAGCCTTTTTGCATTGATTGAATTCAACTGACGTAATGAAATACTATCCGATGGATCAAGTTTGTCCTCTTCTAATTGACCTTTGAAAATATTTAAAAAAAAATAAAATATTATTAATATATTGAAAATTTTCATATTTACCAATTATTGACTTTAATTGACTCTTTGATGTTCCAGATACAGGTCGAGCAATAACTGCTATTGAATGTATTTTTGATGCTAAGGGATGAATATGGTTATTTGAAACATAAATAGGTTTGAGTAAATTTTTAGAAATATTTGAAGGAAAAACTGAATCATGAATTTTAGCATGATCAATAAATGTTCCTTGACTACAAAATTTAAGAATTTATGAATATTTCAAGCAATTAATATATCTTACTAATAAGGTCTAGTTGACTTTACATTAATATAATTTTTTTTATTAATAGTAGTATTTTTATCACTATCATCATGAATCCAAGCAATCGTCATGTTATTTCTTTGTTTAGGTTGTACAATTGTAGCGGCTCTTTGAAAAGCTTCACCAAGAGGTATTCCACTATATAAAAAAACAACAACTATTGTTAATGATGATTGAAATTTGTTTTTTGTACTTTTTTTGCAGTGATTTCATATCATCAAAAAAATTGACTGGTGTTAAAGTAAAATGTTTCGAACGTGAACGGCGTCGACAAATATATCCAACAAGAAGAAAACAAATTAATAAAATGAAACCACCTTTATTAGAAACAAAAAAATAGATCAATTTAGATTTTATTCTTTTATGAAATACATACTTAAACTACATATGAGACCAATTTGCCATGAATTTAAAACTGATGAATTTGGTGTTGAGAATAATCTATGATTATTCGTAGTAGATAATGAAAAAATTGTAGATGTCATAGGAATTTCGCTTGAGAAAAAAAAAACATGAAGAAAAAATTAGTGAAATAAACTTTTTTTTGTTCAAACCTGCAATTGAAAATCCATGGATTTGTAAACAAACTAATACATACAGGTGTTGAACTATTCTGTAGACAAAGTGGATCCTTAGCTACCTCACCACTCAAACAAGAATCAGATCTGGAACCTTCAAATTAAAAAAAAGTTTATTGAACAAAAATTAGAACGTATCACTTCAATATTTCCCATTAATAATAGATAAATACTCTCAATGTCACTCTTAAGAAAACGTCAAGAGCCAGGAAATATTTACATGTCTCTGCATGCGCATTTTTCCGTAAATTGCTCTATAAAAAAAAACGATGATTTTTTGAAAAACTGCGAAGAAACTTTCTTTGCTGAATTATTTTTCTGGATACTGTACGATGTCTTAACTCATTCTGCTCCACACTCTTCTGGTAACGGCCCTATATTTTAATCAAATATATTCGTAAGCTCATCAACGAGGAAATCTTCCCAGATGCTTCCTTCTGATTACAACGTTTTTTTGACTATACACATCCTGGATAGTATGCTTGTAAAAATTCTAAAATGATTTGAGTTCATATTGAGTTTTCTTTTGACACGAGTTCCACTGAAAGGTCTCACATACAGTAGGCTTTTATGAAAGTTTTAGAGTTTGCAGGCTTCATATTTCCGAGGTAGGAACTTTTCAAAGTATTTCTGATTATTCACTACTCTTCGAAAATTCTTCATTTTTGAAAAGTTCATAACTTTGAGACACACAGTCTTCACTTTCTGAAACTTATCTTACAAGCTAATATATGCGAAACGCTCAAATAATGATGGTTTCAAGACAAAATTCAGTAGTTTTGCCAAGTCTCAATAGAAGCTCTAATCCTTCTTTTTTTGTTTTTCACAAGATTACTATGTAGTATCTATAGACATAGAAAAATCATTGAAATCGAAAGAGAAGATTTGAAGAGATACCTTCCTAAACTGATATCTTTGAATTGACTTCATTGAAATGCTGAGGTTTGGTCATGTCAATTTTTGGTATCACATCAAATGATCCTTAAACAATTGGAAACCAATATATGTGCATAAACTCATTTAGAAACAACCACTCATCATATATGTGACCGAGATTCTAACAGACCATCGAACGTACCTAACATGTTTTTTTAAAACTTTAAATAAAAAAAAAGGTTCTTCTTTTTCTACTAAGAACAGTAAATATCAAATATGTTCACTGTTAGAAGATGAGAGATGATATTTATTATTATTATTATTATGACTAGACACAATCATAACTAATAATTGATTGTGATTATATTGTTCATTCTCCGTTTATTATTTTAGTTTATTCGACTATTGCACTAAAACACTATATGTACTTTCTAATAAATAATTGTTTTTATCTTACGTAAATCGTTTACTAATTCCTACTGTCTCCCGATTCATATTTATATTGTTATGATATATTCTTTTCCATTAATCCATTACATTCATTCAAAATGTTCTTGTTCAAAAACAATTCTTTTTTATCTATTCTCGATAGCTATATATTGTATAAAAAAAAGTCAACTAATGTTTCGTATAATCATATCATTTCGACATACATTGCTTTTTTTACCTTCTTATAAAGACAATCTTCTACTTGTATTAAATTATGATCATAAGATTAATACGTAAAGACAAAAAATATAGATGACAATGAATGACAGACACAAGTAGATTATAGAAGTTCGTAGTCTTTGATAGCTAGACTAGAGATACTTTTCGTAAGCCTGTTTGGATCTCTAAAACGTAATTCAAGATATTTCTGGAAGTAATATAAATTGTTTCATTGATTTTTATGTCATGAACTATTTTTAATCAAAATAAAACCTTCTTTGTCATATATTACTTACTATAATTTAAACTGATTGATGAAAGATAAATTGGCCTTTCTCGTTCAATGAAAAACCCATTGATAGAAAATCCATTTCCAGTAATATAATCAAAATAAATTGAAACTTAAAAAATTCAATAGAAATATACTTTTCAATTGAAAAATTTTTCTTCTTCTATTTTATACCTAATGCTACTTGAATACGAATCGATATTGATTGTGTAAATATTATAACTTGTTCAAAATATTTATCTAACTGCGTCGTACAACTAATATTCAAAAGGATATACGAAATAAAATAATATCAATGATAGGATTTACTTGAAATTAGTAATTGAAATATTATAAAATACACTTGAAACTAAACTTGAACTTTTATTTTGATATAAATTATAAAGCTGAAATAAAAATAAACTAATTAATATTAAACACTAAGACAGAACTCTAAGATCTTTACGTACATCTTGTACTGTTTGAGTTACATTCACTATTTGACTACATGATGATAATTCTGTTGTTACTAAAAAAAAGAGATATATGCAGACATTTTTAATCTAATAAAAAAAAAATAAATATTTCATTTATAACTATTTTTATTGTAATACAATTCTTCGGTGGAATCTCAATTTAGAAATTTCGATGTGTTAATAGTTTTTGAGTCTTCTCTCAATCAGAGAATTTATGAAGAATTTTCTATCTTCATTCATACAGGAAATAACCTTTCGTTTCTTTTTTGCTATTAAGTTCTATTTTATCATAGATGACCTTGTTTTGATATGCATTACTTGTAGCATTGTTGGCATAGGGCATCGTTCTAACAGTATTATTAGCCAGTTGTAATTATTGCACGATATATTGTTTTATCTAATTAGTATTTAAACTTGAGGGTGAGCCATCTGTTTCTTGTTTATTTTTTGAATACTATTCACCAATGACATTTTCGACGCTTTATAGATAGAATTATGAAGCATGAGAGAGAGAGAGAGAGAGACCGAGAGAGGAAGATAGAGAAAGAACAAAGTTTCGTTTGTAATGTTTGCAAAACTTCGAACGTATGCAATGTCGTGCACATCTCTTTTTTTCTCTCTTTTACCATGAGCTTTTGTCTTCGTTTTTATAATACCAAAGGAAGACCGAAAAAGTGTATGCTTCTAATAGTAACAACATTTTCATACTTTTTCTCCTTCCGTTTTGTATGCCTATTACTACTAACACGCCCTATTTAGAAATCTTCATGCATTTACCTTTTTTTTTCTTCTTTTCGAGAAAAAAAAAGATTTCTTTTTGTGTTAATGTCTATGTATCTTGGTGTAGGTGGTTTTGTTATTAAGATGATTTAATTGTTCGTCAATTAAAGAAGTATGCATGTTTTCTTAGTACATTTTGAAGAAAATGTTCCAATATGGTATGCAAAATACACAAAACAACGGCAGACTTTTTATCATACTCTTCAAAAGTACACATAACTATTGAGAAAAGAAAATAATGGCAACATCAACACCCATAATCGAGAGACTATTTATTAAAAAAATATGATGGAAAGTAGAAAGAATTTTGTTTTCTTTTTTATATGTGATGAATGAAAATGAATATAAAAATATTTGCTGACTACGTTCGTGTCAAGTCTAATGAACAGAAACAAATGCACTCTTTAAAATCTTTCGAATATTTGATCTAATGATTATAGTCATCAATTGAATATAATTAGTTGATCGTTGAAGAAATGAAAATTTTATATTGATCAATTTTAAACGCAAGAGTGATAATTCAAAGGATAATTAGAAGATCAGTATGATAATCGAATAGAAACCCACTAAAATTGTTGTTTGTTAAAGAGAACATATACAATTCGAACTGTTTGTTCTTCTAAGCTAATAGACAAAAGCTTCAGTCATTTACAGAACATAATAAAAATTTCATGATGATGATCAAAGATGAATTCTAACAAAATTATGTATACAATCTGAAAACGAGGGAAATGACGAAAATACTTTATAGTATTAGCATTAGATTTTGGAAAATTTCTCGTATTTTTTTTTTTTTTTTGTAATAGAAATAGAAATCTAGAATTTTTATGCAGCAGTCAGCTGTAAAAGTTTTCAAAATACATGTTTTTGAAGAGAAATTCTGAAACAATCAATTTTAGTCATGTAAGCTCTCAAGTTATTCAAAATATTTTCAATGGTTGTTTATCAAAACGGAACAATATGTCAAAACATTTATGTAAGCATCAGAAAAAAATCTACATGCAAAAATCATTCTTCAAGTGTGTTTAAGTGTAGCATGCGACATCAAGTAACAAGTTTATTTTTTTTCTATAATCGCATGTCACTAAAGCGAGAACTCGATGCACTCGCATGATAACCAAAACTTGCCTACATTTTAATTGTAGGTGCACGAAAGACTATGTTTTCAAGTACACTTTTACAGTAAATAAATATTTCGAACGATCAAGATGTTCGTCTTATCAAAATTCAAATCTTCTATCTGATAAGAAAAGAAAAAATTGTCATAATTTTTTTTAATTTCATGAATGACTAAGGATGTACATACACTCTCCTTATATCTCCACTCTGATGAAAAAAAATAAAACTGTAATTATATAGAAGTCTGTCGCTGTGAGAAAAAACGAAATTGATGATTAAATTAGAAAGCAAATAATAATTATTAACATTTTATTGATCGAAATACTTAGGTCATACCAAAAATAGTGACGATGGTACTTTAATTCTTTATAAAAAGGTTTAACAAACTTTATTCATATACAGTTCGATAGAGAAAGAATGCTCTATTTTTCTATGCTATTTAATCATACGTCAACTAATATTATAATACTAAACTTTTCAATAAGATTTGTTGTACTACGATATGTGCCTGTCAGTACTAGTACCTATTCAGTGGATACTTTGTTGGATAAATTTTGATACAGCCAAGATAGAGAACTACGGTTTTCATCGTTCGAAAGCTGAGATCAAGATGCATCGAACCATGTATTATACGTTTTCTTAGTATATGTTCTGCAGTTTGTTTAATCAGTTTTCTAAGTGTGGGGAAAATGGTTTCTTATCAACAAGGAAACAGTAAAAAATTCTTTTACAGGAATTGCCAGAAAAATCACTTAAAACTTCGACTACGGTACTTACTACTTCTGAATGATTAATTCTAAATTTCTGAACCTTGTACAGTTTTTGTAGATTTTTCATCAGCGGTTTCAATGCACAGCTGACAAATGAGAAGTCATTATAAAGTCTCACGACTAGGTTTGTTTTCAAAAAAGGTTAATTGAAAACCTTTGAAAAAGTCACGTGAAAAAAGTCTATAATGTATGACTTGATACATATTCATCTCCTCTTTCGAACGATGAAAACTGCAGTTCACAATCCTATTTGTATCAAAAGTTATCCAGTAAAATATTCACTCAATAAGCACTAGTACTATCAAATACATACCATAGTACAACAAGTCTTATCGAAAGTTTAGTATTATGATATTAGTTATTAGAAATATGATCAAATAGCATAGAAAAATAGAGCATTCTTTTCTCTATCAGACAATATAGAAAGAAAGTTTCTTAAACTTTTTTTTATAAAGAACTAAAGTATCTCGGTCATTATTTTTGGTATGACCTAAATACTTCAATACAAGTGATAAACTGTGAGTGTGTCTCCTTTTTCTATGTGTAAGACTTTAGTGTTTTAAAATAAAGACAGATATTGTTTATTATTTTTGCATTTTATCATTCTCTTATGACTCGAATATGCCATCGGTATTTACATGTTGACTTTTGTGTTCAAATCTGTTGTTAATATTGTTTACGATGGTCATATACAGATGCGCTAACTAAGTAAAACAAGTAGTAAACTTAAAACTGTTGCATCGATAGTAATGATTCAAATAAAAATTATTAACAAAATAAAACATAGAATGTTATTTTCTCATAATTATTGCTACAATGGCTCCTCGACAATTTTGTTATTCTCGGGTGGCCAAGTATGGTGATGGCAATGAAAGAACAGGTACGATTCGTTTTGGTGAAACAACATTGGGTCAAGGAGCATATCAGGTCTGTGGTGCTAGTGGGCTTGTCGTTGACTGGCAAGGTGCAATATACTACTCAGATGCATCAAATCATCGTATGCAGAAAATCTCATATTTTTTGTCAACAGCAGCTGTTGTAGCAAGCACGAGCAGAAGTTTTGAACCAATGACAAAACAACTTTAGAATTCTGGCAGTATCTATGAAGATACAAACGGTACTCTATACGTGGCAGATAGAGGCAACTTGTACATGTCAATTGTTTGATGTTATGAAATATTCTCAAGTATTTCTCAATTGGACTGAATGTTTTCGAGAGTCAGGGCAATCTGTTTGAATATCAAAAAATGACTGTTTCTCTTGCAGTTTTTTTCAAAGGACATAATTAGGTAGTCTTTAACATTCTCATTTCTATCTTCTCATTTCGATGAAGAAAACGTAGATTATTAATTGAAGTTGATCTTTTTTTAGTCGAATCATATGTTTCTATCGGGTAGTTCAACAGGAACCGTTTTGGTAGTTTTGGCATTTTATGGCAGCTTGTCTGATTTAATCCTGGACAAAGCAGAAAACATGTACTTTATGTCATACGATATCGTTTATAAGTTGATTCATGTTATGTCTTTAAGTTTTGACTGAAAATGTTACTTTTGTAAGTACGAAGCTATTATTGAAGCGCGTCTTATTGGTTTAGTCTGACAACGAAGAAGACTTTTGCTACCGTTGTTTACTTACGAAGGAAGGTTCCCAACTGATCAATCACTTTTGTGTTGAGACTATATGCATTATGTAGGTACAAATGAACTATGAATACCCTGAAAAAAAGTCCGGATTGCTAGCTTATTGCTGCGAAGATACTGCACTTTTACGGTATGTTTTTAAACGAATACCGTGGTCTTCCCCAGAAACACCAGAAAAAATGATTTTCGAATCTCGGTAAGGTCTGTTTATATGTAAAGTTTCAAGTCGAATATTTGAAAATCATGTTTTCTGGTGTTCCTGAGGGAGACCATGGTATTCATTTAAAAACATATTGTAAAAGTGCTGTATCTCCGCAGCAATAAGCTAGCAACCCGGACTTTTTCAGGGTATTCATAGATCATTTGTACCTACGTAATGCATTTAGTCTCAACAAAAAAGCGATTAATCAGTTGAGAACTTCCCTCGTCAGTTTTTCATGTTGCTTACGAATCTGAAGTCATATTTTCTTTTATTCAGGTGAGCATAAAATATGTCGTATCCTCATTATGGGTCAGAATGGATCGAGATATGCATCACCCATCAACATTTGTGGTCTGAACTAACTTTTGCTATCAGAATTTTAACCTTTTCGGTTATGCCTTAAACGATGTAGAATTTCAAGGACTTTCAGAAAATATAAAAATTATTTTGGAACATGATCCAATGTGACTATGGTCAATATTCTGGAAGATGTTCATTTTAGCTAATGGTCATTTTTACTCGTATATTGGGTTTATCACTTGGTGAATGTTATTATAATATATATTGAATTGTCTAATTTTGTAGAGAAAACATTGTTGCATCTTTTGAAACGTCTCCGATCTCGAACTTATTATATTTTGAGGCCGAGAAAACTGCAAAATACTAAGAGCACTGAAAAATCGTGATTTCTTTTTTTTGCTAAGATCTGAGAAGTATGTCACTTGTATGCGTTGATATTTTTCACAGAAAAGTCAGAAAGAGTTAATATTTTGGATTTAATGTATTCTAATGATGGCCTACCGTTTGAGATAATTAAATCGAAAATCAAAATTTTAGCGGTGACCGATTTGGTAGGTATTCTCGCAGGCCCTCTCTTAAGGACTTTGCATATGTAAAAAGAAACTTGCAAGTGTTTTCTATCATTCGTACAAGAATAAGTTCATCCGATAGAACTATACGAAAGGTATTCCAAATTTCATTATGTACAGTGACTTTTGGACATTCTATATATATGTATGCATAAATGAGTTGCAAATTTCTTGTGTTCTTGTATTCTAATATGTAAAAACTCAATGTCTTGAGTTGTTCTCAGTCAATCTTTGTGATTTTTTTTCTAGATTAGACTCGTTTAATAAGTTCTCACTATCACACAGAAAAATCATGAATTTATCTCGACTGAATTCTAAGATAATGGACATGCAAGGTCTAAAATATTGGTTTTCACTGCCATTTACTGTTAGAATATGCCATATAAGTGATATTTTTTCTTCTTGTTTAAATTTCGAATGTTGGCAAAATTATAGCAAACAGTGTACAATTTTAGAATATAAGCCTGATTGACGTTGACATTCGAATTATCTTATAATTTTTTTCTAAATATCAGATATTTAGTCATTGTTCGATTATCTGTCACGCGAGATTAAGAATAACTCTGGGATTGAGCAATTCATCTAAAAATATTCGAGATAATGTTGAATAAAAGTCAGTAAATGAACAAAAAAAAAATCTTTAAAAAACAAGATCAGAAAATTGTATTATTTCTTGTTCATAAAAACCATGAAAAACAATTGAATATTTTATTTTTACGCTAAATATCATACGAGATTTTTCATTGTATCTGACTTATAGAACATTTTAAAGGCATAACATGTTTGAAATGAAACGTTGATGAATTTATTCCATCATTTTAATCAACTACCAAAGAAAATATCATCATAAAAAAACTTATTGATCATGAGAAAAAGGAAAACTTAGTGTTAAGACGTCACGCAAGATTACAACATGCATAGTATTTCACAACTGAGGGCAGAGTAAATATTTTATAAATTAATTTACTTCTTATTTTAGGTGCTATCAAAATAAGTACCAATTAATGTTGAATTGCGACTTCAAGAAGTCATTTGGTGCAATTACATCATTTCAATACACTATTAGGTTCATATAGTGGAGATTTATCAAACTTTGATTCTCTACGATATGTCATGCCATTCAAACGAAGTTTTTTCTACATATAATCTGAAGTATATTTAATACATTTCGCAAAACTTTCGTATTTCAAGAGTTTTTCGATTTATATGCGATCAAGTCGTATGCAAGCGTTTTCTTGTGTTTTGAGAGATGCTTATATATCTCAACTAGCTTGAAAGTGATATTTTGGAAACTTTTTTCTTCTTTTTCTTTTTATAGAAATTGTTTTGAAATTATGTAAAAAAGTTTTTAAATTTTTTACCTCTTTCTCTCTCTCTCTCTCTCTCTCTCCCTTTTCGATCAAACGCAATATTTTCGAAATCTCAGCTTCCATAAATTTCTTTTTGGGAAAAATTTTCAAAATAGGATATTTTTGTGATATGCTCAAGCACGATAATTGTGATGCATGAAACCTTCCCAGGTATGACACTAGTTGTGAAGAGACTGACCTTGCGTTTTTGAAAACTCTTGACTAATTATGTGAAGCTTTGCAAATGCAAACGTTGTAGTTGTCTATTTTGTTTTCGAAAATATTTGTCTCTGTTGAATAACGACACATGTGTTAACTACTAACGATATCAATTGTAAAAAAAAAAGGAGTGTCATTCTATCCTACATTTAAACTATTCTTTTAAAGCATAAAAAAATTCGTTGAATTCCATTTCGGTCACTTGGTTTATTTTGAATTTTCAGACCTACAAATATGATTTAATCTTTTCGGTAGGTATAGATATTGGTTCATTGGAAGCTTATTGAGAACAAATTATATATAAACGAATAGCGTTGATCACGCGATCAATCGGCTTAATCACTTTTTTCTGTGATAATTCGAAGGTCATCTCTTTCACCGCAAACTGATCACACGAGTCTCAAGTTGCTCTATGTAATATAGTACAACATACTTCACATTATTTTTTGAATCAGAATTTTTTTTTCGCACTTTTATTTTCTTAAAATGGTACAATAGAATTGAACTTGACTCATATAGATATAGGTTTACGATTTCTATACAAATACAGAAGAAAAAAAAAAACGACTTTCAAAGTGATATTTCATCTTCTTTTGTTCGTCGACTAGATACACTTGATCGTGTTTTAAAACTTGATCGATGATTATATAATTCTGATGTCAAACCAGTTGTATACATATTCATTGGTGATTCAAATTCATTTATTTGTAAATGTTTATATAATGCTTCAAATGGTACACTTTCTTGTGAAGATCTTGCTTGTATTGGTTTTTGTCCAGAACAACTATCCATTGAAGGTCGATATTCATTAATAATGACATGACTACGATGATAAGTTAATAAATATTTTAATGCACAACGAAAACGATGATTGGTACAAATAAATATGAAACATTTATATGAATAAAGTGAAAGTTCAAATGCATGACCAACAGTCTGCATTTGTGCATGAGCTTGTAAAAGAATATGATTCGATGATTTTGATTCATCAATATCATTTGATGCAAATAAAACAATTAAACGAAGTAATTTACATGGTATTGAAAGAAATACAAATATAATACCAAGTGTAAATGCTGCATTATATGTACGAAGATATTCAACAATTGGTGAATTAGATCGTAAAGAAATATTTTCAGTGTCGGAATGATGTGAATGTAATTCATTCCAAAGATGTGCTCCTTTTTGAAATAATAATATTGATAGAATACATATAATTATTGTTGGTAAAATAAGACCAACACCAGTATAGAAAAAAACATTCAAAATAACAGCAGTTGAATATATTGATGCTTCTAAATCAACCATTTCGGCATTCATTAAACAATGACGATAAAGTGTTATATTGGCTGTTGAATTTGATGGAAGAACAAGTGGTAAATTATAAGACATTGATTCAATTGGTATAACATTGAAAAAAGTAAAAAGAAACAGTAAACCAAGACTAAATAACAAAAAAAATATTCATCTTAAATTATTTTAATGAAATAATTATTATAATCAAAATGAAAAGTCCTCGTAATTTGTTTTAGTAAGTTTTAGAAGAAAAATATTGCAACCTGATGAATTCTACTTATGACAATGCGTGCTTTTCACCATTGAAAAAACACAAATTCACGGATGTGATTCTATGCAAGAATTAATCTGTTAAATAATATATATAGGCTTGTCACTTAACAATAAACTTTTAAGTTTTTTTTTTTTTTTTTTTTTTATAACAGTGAGCCTTACTCTTTGACGCAAGATATCTAGAACATTTTAATTTATTGAGTTCAATTAATGCAGAAGCACCATCTAATGTAAATCTGATGGTTAATTCAAATGTCTTCCGAGGTTAAATGTCAAGAATAGGGACATTTTACTACAAATTTCAGCCATATTAGAAGACGCATATATCGGATACTGTTTATTTATTTGCATTCTAGATTTATTCAAAAAGCAACGGGGCATATTATATATATAAAGGAATAATAGTTATTTGGCAAAGTTTTACTGTACTTTTCTTTCGTAGAAACAGTTTGTAAATTATATTTTTGACACGAGAAATATTTACAATAGAAATCAATCTAAACCTTTTTATATAGTAGTATGATCTATTTAGATCTCTTGCTTCAATAAAAAAAAAAAAAACTGCTCGAGAAAAACTAAGAAATAAGAAATCATCGAAAAATAACTTTTCCAAAGATGATACGTATATTACAGATAATAATAGACTTGAACTAACTAATACTATTGAAATAAGCAGATGTTTGTGTCAATCAATCATAGATGTAATTTAGTTATGACAAATTATATACAAGATTATTCATTACTTTCATATCATTCTGTATATATCAATATGAAAACAAGGTTAATTATGAAAAATGTTACAGTTATTTCGATTTGTCATATTCAATATCGAGTCAAAAAGATTGTTTACTGTTCGATACTAATATATTTTTGCTTATTCAAAAAGGGACATGCTTTGTTTCCGCATAGATGAATAATTTTATCTAATAACTAATATCCGATGATTCAGGAAAAACATGCTCAATGTCTTGCATTCAAAATAACAAGCTAAATAGTCTATTCGAATCATTAACCTCAATAGAACTCTGAATTAGAATGAATTATAAAAATTTACTCATGTGTATTAAATTAAAAGAACAAAAAAATAAAATAAAATTCCAAAATCTACTAATGAATTTCTTAGTATATTTCAATTGATTTAAATATTTCTTCTTGAAATATCAATACTTACACAGCATATTTTGCATTAACAATTGCTATAAGTCTATAAAATGTTGGATAAACAAGAAATAATCGATTAAGTAATAATAAAATAATTAACCAATGAGACATAAGTGTTGAAACTCGTACAATATATGTTAATAATTTACAACAAACAGTTGATATATTAATTAAACCGGTCATTGTTTGAGCATCACTTTCTGGTAATGCTTTATAACGTATAATTGAATTAATTAAATGATAAAAAAGTACAATTAAATCGAAACATGATATTTCAAGAAGAAAATTTTCAAATGTACGTTTTTCACCATCCATTGAATGTCGAAGAATATATCCATTACCAATTAATATAATAAGATTTCCAAATAAACCAATTAAAAAGAAAAATATTGTAATTACAAGTGAACGATATTCTGTTATTAAAATATGTTCATCTGATCCAAATGGTGAATAATCATTATGATCAAAGGTCCAGTTGACACTCATTATATCAGAGATGTACTAGTTCAAAAAAAGAAAATGATTGTAAGTCGTATGCACGTACTAGATTAGTAATCGCATTTATTGTCGTTTCTATTTCGCATGCAGGAAAAATCAATTTTCTCTCGCTCTTCTAAAGTCTATATCGATAGATAGCTCAGTAATTCGATTTCGGTATCATTGAACAAATTATAAAAAAGAAAATTAAAAAAAAAACGATATCTAGCTCACTGTTTGAAGACAATGCCGATTTTCATAATAAATCTTCTATGACTCGTTCTTTCTTTTCTACTGGGTAGAGTTTTACAGACACATTCATAAATATATATCGATACATGAATAATGCAATTGTTATTACTACTCGATGATCATGGAAGACCGAAGTTCCGGTTTCCTTTTTTTTTCTTCTGCTTGGCATTTACGAGTAGTGTCTAAGCGATGAAGAGCAATAAAGTAGAATATGCCGCTTAGATATTTTTTTTTTTTTGATTCAAAAATAATAAATAGGAAATCTATTGAGAGAATATAGTATTGTTAATGAACGAAGAGTTTTCTTTTCTTATCGTCTATTGACAATTGTTTCATTCAAATAATACATAAATAAATCCATTGTATTTGTTTATGATCACTGTCAATGGTAAATTTCATTCAGATTTCAATTAGATACATCTCAATGGGACTTGTTTATTGAAGAAAAAATGTATATATATATGTTGTGTCTTGTTTTGACATTCGCCTATGAATGAATAATTAGATATATTTATATATATATGTAGTGTTTTCCTTTTTTTTTATTATTATGATGTTATTATAATTATTATTAGAATACAATAAAAGATAGCATGAAGAAAAAAAAAAAAAAGAATAAAAAAAAATTGAATTGTGCCTTTAAACAAGTGGGTAACTTGCAGCTGTGGCAATACCACATTGGTTACGTTTGTTACGTGTCATCATGATATAACCTTTATCACCCCAACCTTCACCCCAGCTATAATAATAATAATAAATAATCGATTAGATAATCAATAAAAAAAATATTAGTATAATAATTACCTGTTTTTAACGAGCCAGTAATCTTTGCCAGAATTTGTACCATAACCTACAGCGAGGACACCATGGTCAAGACGAACTTGTGAGCAGAATGGTTCATTGTAAACTAAATAAATCGATTTGGATCAAAATAAGAAATTATAAACTTAAGAAAAATACATACCACCGTGTTTGTATAATTGAAATGATGTATGACTAGCATCGATGGCAACCGAGATTGGTCCAACAGTGGCAACAGCTTGTTGAAGAGCATTTTCATCTTTTGATTTAATATCAGTGAAGCCAGTGTCTGTTGCACCAACATTTTCTGTTGAGAATCGGCATTGATCATCAATGGCTTCATATGGATATGAATCTTCGGTATCAATACCACTGTTGTCTTTGATGTATTCGAAAGCTTGATCCATTAAACCACCATTGCAACCCATATTACCTTGTGCAGTTGAGCAATCAACTAAGTTTTGTTCAGAAAGTGAAACAAGTTTGCCAGTTGATTTGAAGTGTTGACCTTCAAGGGAACCAGTTGCTGAGAAAGCCCAGCATGAACCGCATTGGCCTTGATCTTTAACTTCAGTTACATAACCTTTATCACGCCAGTCTAGACAAAGACAAATAAGATTGTTTATATAGCAATAAATACTGACGAATAATCATAGTACATACCAACGGTGTCTGGTAATTGAAAGCTTGGGTTGAACATGAATGTATGACGATCTTGTGTGCGTTGTCCTTGCATTGTAACATTGTATCCATTCATTTTTTTGGCGAATTCATTGACAGTCTATTTTTAATATGAAAAACAATTCGTATAAATATTTATCGTACGGTTTGCAAAAAGAAAAAATGAAATTTACCATATCAGCAAATTTGTTCATTCCGAGCCAATATGTATGTACACCAAGATCAGCTTGGAGGTTGTGTTCTCGAACTTTCTTTAAGTTGCTTTCCCATGTAGCACGACTAAAAATTCATATATTAATAATAAGTTAGATTTAGACATATCGAATAATTTTTTCTTCATACCGAACATGTTCTTCGGCATCGGTGTAGCGTTTGTTGTGAAGCTCTTTCCATAATTTCCAATGTTGATTAAGTGTAACATCGTAAGCTAATGTACAGCTGAAAGCGAGTGCAAGAACGGCGAGAAGCGAAATAGTTTGCATCTATCGTCGAAACAAACATATTGTCTTCATAGCCAAACGCTTAAATTTCTTTCATTTTACTTACCTTGATTGTATGAAACAAAAGAGAAACTGTAATTCAATTAGAACTTCTGGCAAGCTATATATACTCTCGCTTATCTCATTTTGCACATGTATCTGTATCATATCTTTCACAGTGAAGCGCCTTGTCACTATTTGCTTGCATAATCATCATTACTTTTTATCCACGTTAGTATTTTGTCAGCAAAAAAAAAAACCGACATCCAATGAAATGGCGACACCATCATTCTAATGAAACTGCAGTTTTCTTTTGTATACAAAAAAGAAATTAAAAGAAAAGTCTAGAATTACATTCACACACACACACACAAGTACAAATATCTTCAAGATTCAAGCACGTTCTCGAATGAATATGTATTATTTATTGTTGTTGCTTTTCGTGTGTCTAATGGTGAGCGTTTAGTTGCAGCACTACCATCTATCATTCGTTCCATTTGTCGAATTGTGTGTTCATTTTTAATCATTTTATCTTGTAATTGATGACGTTCATAACCCAAACTAGTTAAAACTGAATCTTTTTCAATTAATAATTCTTTAATGCGTTGATTTTCAGCAAGTGTATTAGCATGCATTTTACGCAATTGTGTTAATTGATCAGTTAAACCTACTAAAGCATCTTGCATTTTCATAGCTTCTTCATTTTTCATAAAAGCATCAGCTGATTTTAAACTTTCAAGTTCCAGTGCTAAACGTTTTTGTTTTGTATTGACAGAAACAAGTTGTTTAGCAAGAAGATCATTTTCTTTACGATAACCATTCTAAATTACAAACAATAAATGGATTTTTATTCGAAACTTTTTTTTTTCTTTTTTTACATACAACATATTCAAGTAATTGTTTGTTTTCACTATTTAAATGATCACATTGTTTACTTTGTGTATGTAATTGTTCCATAGAAGATTTATTTTGTAGTTGCAATTCTTTAAGTTTTTGCATTAATATTGTTAATTTGTTTTTACTGTCAGCATCTAATGCATCACGTTCATTTCTTATTAAAGTAAAACGTTCTTGTAACATTGCAGCATTGGCTTCCGAACTAAAAACAATAGATATTTATTTATTTAAGATTATGTAGGCATTTTTTTTCTCCTATTTTTTTACCGTCTTAAATCAACTTGTAAATTATTTGTTCGGCCAGTTAATAATTCTAATTTTTCTTCAGTTGATTTTTTACCAGCAGTTAATTCATTTACTTTTGTACTTAATCGAGCACTGTCTTTTTCAAGTGAATCACGAGCATAAACAGCTTTAGTTAATTCTTCTTTAAGTAATGCTGTATCGTGCATAGATTTTTCTAAATTTTGTTTAGCAATATAATATTTTTCTTTTAATAATTCAAGTTCATTTATTATTGTTTGATTTTGTCCTTTTAGATCTTCATTATTACGTGTTAATGTATCAATCATTAAACGCATTTCACGATCAGCTGCTTTAAAACTAATTTATGAACAAAAAGAGTTCATTATAACCTGAAAAAATAGAAGAAATTTTAATGCTATTTACCGTTCTTCCATACGTCGATAATCTGCAATTAGTCTTTTTGTTGTTTCATATTCACGTACTAATCGATCTAATTCGGTTTTTAATGTTTGGTTATCTTGTTCAAGTTTTTGATATTTTGAACGTATTTCACCAAGACGATTACGTGCCAAATACATTAATTTATCATGTTTATCTTGTAATTTACCCAATTCAGTACCTAATGCACTGTTTTCTTCGACTAAACGTTCATTTTGAAACCATAAATCATAATTTTCTGCTTTCAGTTGTACAGCTTTTGATGTTGGTTGTCTACTCAGTAAATTTATGCCCGTATTCCGATTAACTACATCTTGAGTTAATTTTGGATTTGTTATACGATATTCAAGATCAGCAAATGGATCATTTCGTTCATCTAAACTACTAGTCATCTACAAATAATAATCTATGAGAAATAAATCTTACAACATCCAAACATCTTTCCTATGTAATTATAATTTCTAACTGATAAAAAATGCAAAAGGCTTTTCCCTTTGAAGCTTTTTTGTGTGCTTCAAGAGAAAGTCTTTGTTTCTTGCACATTCAATATTGAAAAAAGAAATTCTAGCCGTGTCATAATACAATTCATTATTATTCAATTGATTTACCTCTACGAGTTCCTTATGTATGATTGGTTTCACACTGCATAAAAAAAACCTATTCGAACAGGAAAAAAGTCTCTTTTCTATTTTTTCTTTTGTCCAATAACAACAATGGTTGCTGTGGTAGTCAAACAAATCTTCAAAAAAAAATGAAGTAGTTTTTTTTTATGGAATAATACAAGCGAAAAAATGTTTATCGACAGTGATTAAAAACAAAAAAAAAATAGAACAGACAACAATTGAATGACATTCTCACATTGATTGACGGGCTCCTTGATATAACAGCAGAAAAATCTATAATGAAATTGAAAATTTCAATCGATTTTTTTGACAATCGTACGCAAAAAAGTAGAAATTTGAGAGAGGAGAAAAAAACGCACAAGTTCTTTATTCATATGATCCAATAAAGAATGAAAAGAGTCAACTTTCAGCATCAAAAAATAAAAGTAAATTAAATTATGGAAGCAATTTTAAATACATACGATAGAATCTAACTACACAAAAAAAACAATAAAACGAAAGAAATGTTTGCTTTTCTTCATAAATACTAGTCATAAGTTAATAAATATTTAACTATTTATCAGATTGACACCTAAAAGAATAATTTCCATAGTTTTAAAATAATTTTAGAAAGAAAATAATTTTCTAAAATTAAATTTCAAATGTATATAAAATCTTATAAAATGAAATATCATTAAATAATAATATCTTTGTGTACCTGCGATTTCTTTAATTAAAAAATTCAAAGTGACGCGTAATAGAACATTTTATTTCTATCTCTATCTAATATTTCAAAATCTGAAAATATTTTCATCGAAGACTAATGGACTTCTTTCAGGCCTCTACTTCTTTCTGGATTCAAGAATTTTAAAATTTTTAGTGTGAGATTTTACATATTTTGAAAAACAAAGAATAATAATGCAAACATAGTCTTTTGTTTGCTCATTTTCTTGAAATCTTTTTCTTTTACAGAAAAAAAAACTACGTTTTTTCCTGTTTTACTTCCCGACACTGCAATCGATACAGAATGAAAACTATAGTATTTTTTCTCCCAAATGACGAAGCATGTAACACGATTTGCATGAAGTTACTAGTGAAAAAAAAATTTATCTCAATACGTCGTCGTCAGCCAGAACAAAAGGTGAAAACTGTGAGTGAGTTTTCGTTCTTACACTCTCCCATCTAGAGCCAAACCTATGATAAACAAGCTTCTGGCAAATACCAATTTACTACAACTTATGACCTACTACTCAATATCCGTCTACATGGAAAGTTTTTCAAATTTTCATATAGCTTTACTTGATGTACTGTGGACACGGAGCAGCGTCTCCTTAATAAATATTCAAAGTGCTTGGTTTTCATTATTTTCTTTATCATATCACTTTTATTATATACTACAACCCTTACAGAATTCAATATTATTAATGCAGCCAAAAGTAAACGTAATTGCAGAAAGATACAAAATATTTCATTACTCTTCTTATCTATTGCATACTAATACTCGTATTTTTATCGAAGTCTCATTTTGTTAAATTACATTTTATTGATACTGTACAACATATAATAGCCAGATACGTCTAGGTGTTTGACAAATCCTATACCTTTGGATTACGAATACCAAAGTTTAGATTTGATATAGACTTGAATTTAGGACTTAAGTTTGGATTTGTCAAAACAACAGAGCTAGTTTGAAATTAGTTAACTTACATATATAGAATATGGGTGTTGCTTTGACCTTAACCTACTCATACTCACTCACATACATACTCACACATAGGAGTCATTGCATGAAAGATACTGCCAAAATACGAACCACATGCTTAATCAATCTCACAGATTTCAATGAAATTTTGCCTCTATATCTAAACCCAAGTGAAATGTGAAAACGTCCAAAATTTCAGCTTCTAAAACCGTTCTCTACTTGAGATATTGCAATCACAATAGAGGCACCCTCAGGTAAAAAATAACAATAATCAATGTAGTATCTATTCATTGTATATTTCGCCATTACATAAAAATAATGTTTTTAGCCTTGAAATTTTGTGGATATATACTACTATAGGTGCCCTACATATCGCCATACTCAAAATCATTTTCCGACGTGTTAAGCAATAGAGAGATATTTCATAGGTTTTAGATATGCTCTCCACATTGTGATTAGGATTTCTATCGCTTATCAGCGAGTCATGAGCTGCCGCTTTGGAACTAAGTACTACTGACTTTCAGCTATTAGCAGCAACTTTCAAAACCCTGGGTATTTGATTTTGATTCGAACAAAAATCTTTTCTATTATATATAAAGGCTAATTTGAGTAAAATTGGGGTCCACTTCTAGAAAAGTTGCTAAGTAGAGATCAGCAGATTCTATTCAGTTTGAAATATGTTGTACAGCGAAGAATTTTAAGAATTTTGACACAAACCGTTCCAAAAAATATTGCTCCTTTATGGAGATATTCAAATTTTTCTAAGTGCACTATCATCATGCAACAATAACATTTTTAATGATTTGCATGATCTGATCTCTCAAGACATCGAATGTGTAGAATTCGGACTCATGTAAGTTTGAAGTATCCATTGAGTACGATAAAGTTATGCAAAACTGCCATGAGATCTCTTAGAATGGGTGTGGGGTACTCGTTGAAAAATACAGAAAAATGAGACCTTTCCTATAGAAACAGCACCCGGGCTCGCTTATAAATTACTCGAAGAGTTTCATCGTATGAGATGAATTATGCCTAGTAAAAATCAGCATATGATCCTCTATTACATTCTGCAAAAATACCCTTTTAAAACGAAAAACGGGGATTTTTGAAAGAAAATTTGTATTAATTTTTGTATGGATAATTTTATAGTATGTAATGGAGAGTCGTGTGCTGACTTTTACTAGGTACAATTCATCTCATATAATGAAGCTGTTTCAATAATTCCTAAGTGAACTTGGGTACATGTTTTTTGGTATTTTTCAATAGGTCTCCTGGGACCATTCTTGGAGATCCCGGGCTAATTTTTTCACAGGGTCGTAGCCCACAGAGAGTACTTCTAATTGTTACATATCGACTCCTAAGGCAATCCATATCTTGGGAGATAGCCTAACTTGAAAATTGTCATTTTTATCAAAAATCCATTTTTGACACGATTGCCGTGGCCAAACGAAACAATCTAGATAGCTGAAATTTTTAGAAATGATAGATCATTTAGTTCTCTGTTCATGATAAAAATTTCAGATCTATAACTGATTCCAATAAAAAATTATGAAGTACCAAAATTACTAAAAAAAGTGTTTTTTTGCATATATTGGATGGTTCATAAGATCTCAGCGGCTCAATATTTTAAAATAAAAATTTTCTGGTGAATAGGACTCACTGAGATATATGTTAGAAAAAAATGTCAGCTTAATCGGTCAAGTCATTCTTGAGATATGATCGCATTAGGCCCCCTCTTGATGAACATGGTAATTTTTAGAGCTCTTGGTAAAATACTCATAAAAAAATTGAGGGATCAATATTTCTGAAAGCGACTTGCGGCAAAATTCTAAGAACTCTTGTCTCTACAACATATCCTAACTTGAGCAAAATCTGACGATCTCGATTTAGCAAGGTCCTTATGTGGCCGGTCGTGACTTACTTGAATCGGCTCGTAACACATAACAACACAATTTTTGTTGATCTACGATTTAATCATTTTGTTCATCTGGATTCAAACGTGATTCGAGTTCGACATTAACTTCAAAATAGTTCGATTCTACTAAGGACAAATTTATATCATTTAATTAGAAGATATTCAATACTGTTTTTTTAAGTTGGCTGACCGCACAAAGTGCTGACAGAGCCAAATTATTGCTTTTCACTCGCTTAGTTGCCATAGCAAATTCTTTTTCTTCTTCTTCTCAACGCATGAGCCACTATTGAAGCCAGTCACTCGTTCTACGCAACTAAGCATAATTTTGAATTAGGAAAAAGTTTGCCGAGATCGTGAGAATGTCATGAGTGCACATATGAAGTCCGTTTTTCAGAATTCTACTCCGTTGACCAGCTACAAAAATACCGAAAACGATAATTAACAGCTGATAGTTTTCTTATATGGTCATTCATGATTCAGTCTTGAAGCGACCATTGAATATCTCAGATGATATAACGAACAGCTGAGAGCTTTCGCATATGGCAATAATTCATACAGATTCATTATCTCTCTCTAATCAGCTGAACTAAGATAGTTGAAGGCGACTGAAATTCATTATGATTTCCTCTACATGAGTCTAAGATTTAGAAATAGTAGATGTCGTATAGAATCATACTGCCATATTTTTCAAGATCTGCAGTCAGCCAACTAGAGATCTAGCTTACCTTTTGCCCTTTATTTTCCAAAATATCATGAACTTTATTCTCGATATTATTTATCACACATTGAAAGATTAATTTCAATTTTTAATGATTTACTCATTGTTACATTTATCAAAATAAACGATAAGAGAAAGAAACTATTTTCTTCTCACTTCATATTTAATATTGATAGATCACTTTTATCAAATTGATTCTTGATAAAAATCAATAGTAAATTTTGTAAGATTTCGACGTGTTAAACGAAAATGATAAGGAACTAATTGATTCTAGTTCATTTTTTCTCTTGATGAAGTTCTTTCTCTTCTGTTTTTTTATTCGATAGCTGCTTGTCACACGAACTAAAAAGCAAGTGCGATAATTAACCAACACGTCTTGTCACAGAGCGATATAAGGCAAACAGTTTTTGTCTAGAAATATTCCATCTTTTAAAGAAGATAAAGTCAAATTCACATAAAAATAAAATGATGTTGTAGAAAAAAAAAAAAATTTGAAAAATTTTGATATATAACCNAAAGAATTTCTCGTTCGCCTAGAAAAAAATGATTTTTTCCCAGCGTCGAAAATTGGTCGCACACAATTTTGCTTCTTTTGAAAACAAAAAGTACAAAATTAAAATAAGCTTTACTTTGCACATTGTAGTTCTTTTCACGCTGCATCTCCTGGTATATTTTGTTTTTCTAAAACAACTTATTAAGTGATGCAAAAATGAAATGGAAAAAGGCCGTTTTTTTTGTCCGAGGGAGAGTGAACTTTAAGAGATAGCTCGCAGTCGGTCGTTGGCATTCCTACCGGTTGCCACTTCTGATTGCTCGGTTTTGGGTATGATCCAAGTATAATTTAAAGTGGTGCTTCATTTTCTGATGTTGACTATCAACTGACTATAGTAAATATAATAAGAAGATTAATAAATGTAACCTTTAAGGGTCTACTGAGCGTCATATCTGTAAATTTTTAAGGGGTATCTAAACACCATATGTGTAGGTTTGGTGGAACTCACGTATATATATTTGAAGAAAAAAATGAATGCAAGTTTAAAATGAGATTTTTGGTGCTCCCTGCTGAAACCCAATGACTCTATTTGGAGGACGAAGACCAAAGAATATTGAGTACTTTTTTATAGATATTAGTATAGTTGATTGATGTTGATCGGTTATGGTTCGCTACGAAGCATGATAGAGGAGCAGACCATTAAGAAAAATTGGATGTATTTCCCTAAGCGCTGAAAAAGATTCGTTAATAACAACAGCGCATAGAGCGTTCTGGAAACTTTTAAATCTTCGAATGGATTTATGAATCTCCTTCGGACAAAAAAGAAGATTTTTCCATTTCATTTTTGCATCACTCAATATGTTGTTTTAAAAAAACAAAATATACTGTGAGATGCAGCGTGAAAGCCTCTACAATTTACATAGATCAGTTTATTGAAATAAGAAAAAATGAATTTCTCGTTGATGCAGAAAAATGATTCTTCCGCAGCGTCGAAAATTGATCGGACACAATTTTGATGTTTTCGAAAGTGGAAAGTACATAGTTGAAATAAACTTTACTTTGTAAATTGTAGAGCTTCTCACACTACATCTCGTGGTATACTTTGTTTTTTTTAAACAACGTATTATAAGTAATGCAAAAATGAAATGGAAAAAGGCAGTTTTTTTTTTGCCCGAGGGAGAATGTAAGCTGGTTATGGGTCAATAGAAGACTACATTCACACTCACACCCCACAAAAAATGGAATGAGGATATGGATGCAGGCATTATTGTGGATCTTCTATTCATTCACACTTGCATATCATGCCTATAACCTTTTGCAATTTATCTTTTTAATCTGAAATCAACTTCATCGAGAAACACTGAGAAAACTTGAATAACAGCAATCAATTCGTTGAGGGTAACGAATAATTTTCTAAATATGGATTTCTTCTAACGTAATGCAAAGAAAATCGTTTAAATCTAATAAAAATAAAAATATCCTGTTATAAATTAATTTTCATTATCCTTTTAAGAAAAAAGTCACAACTATTTGTTTTTAATTAACTATGGTCAGAAGAAAAAAGCGACAATGAAAAAAATTATCTGAAGAAACAATAACCATGCGTTTTTCATCTTCAACAGATTATTCATTTGAAATGATAAAGAAATGAAAGACTTTGTTGGAAAAAAGTTCTAATTTTTGATAAGTAAATAAATATGAATTTTTTATTAGTAAGAGTAAAACTGAAAAAAAGATTAAAGAAAGCCTTGAATAGGTGTATCAACTCAGAACGAGCATTATGACAGTCGTAAAACGATTGTATATGCTTGTATACAATGTCCTATGGTATTATATTTACATATACTTCTCACTCAAGAACAAGGGACTTTCTCTCCTCACCTGGACCTAAAACATACGGATTTTTTTTAATGTTTTTCGTTTCAGACCAATGACTTACGTATTATTTAATATGTTATTCGAATTATTCTCAATAAAAGAGTTACTCATTTCTTTTAAAATAAATACCTACTATTCAATATGGTCTTTGATTTAATATAATAAAAAGGAAAAAAAAATTATTTAATTAAAAGAAGATTCATTTTTCAGTATATTGTTTGAATTATTGTAAATAAAAAAAAGCAATCATTTCTTTCCAAGAAATACTTGTCATCGTATTTATAACTCAAGTCACAACATGAAAGCTGTGTGCTCAAAAAATGCACCTTGACTTAGAATTAATTTACGACCTAATACTATCGTGTGCGAGAGTCGTACACGATAGCTGCTTACGTTCATCGTATATACATTGATGGTATGCGATGGTTGTGTATGAAGATCCTTTTTTTTAATGCACTTCGTAGTATGTAACCATTCATGATCGTACTTTTTTGATCTGGGAATATCGTTTTTAATCGTTTCTTTTAAAATTACATGTAAATTTTCAAGAAATATTCAAATGTATCAAACTTGAAACGAAATATTGATTATCTTACATCTGAAATGCAGATATTCAAAATAATAGTGAAAACCCAAATATGCCACATCTATCTCGATGTGAGCGTCGTGGAGACACAAACACAAGGCATTTCTGTCTGATTGTGTGAAGTGAACATATGAATAGTAGAGTATCTGAGCTGAATAATAGAATAGTTAAATATCTGAATATTTGAAAAGATCTTCAATAATATAATTGGATTTTCATATTTGATAATAGTAAATGTATCGAAGTTTCTAAATGTGCTTATTCGATAGAGAAGAGTAATAATCAATATTCGATCGAATGGTGGTTAATGCGAAGAATAGACAAGTTTTTTTTTATTAATATTGAAGGTAAAGCGTCCCATTTACTTTCTTTTGCACTGAGGTAAAAGAAAAGGGAGAAAGCCGAGCGTCTGTGAAGAAGACGATAATAAGACTCTTGGTTGTTCTCCAATACATGGTTTCATATATTTTTCAAGTGTATCATGGTCGATCGTACGTTTTGCATCAACGAAATATTTCTATTGACTACAGCCACTTCATTTTTTTTTCTTTCCTGTCTTCGCCTTATTTCTCTTTTGATTAGCAATGTATTTAGAGACCAGTAAAAAGTCATTTGAAAATAAGCTCACCGAGTAACTGAGCTAAATTTTGTGGAGCTTACATATATTTCCAAAGAAATTTTTGAGTGTAAGTTTTACATCGAAGTTTTGTGGCTCCTCCTGTCCATTGCAAACCTTAGCAACTGATGACGATTACGTAAGACTCCTTTTTCAGATTTTCTTACCTATGAATTTCCAAAGCATTAGTTGAAATTCAAATGGCTGAAATAAGTCTATGAATGTTCGAAATAGTGTAGGTTTTGATTTTTACGTAGATACAAATTTATATTCAAGATGTCAATGGTGATCAGTAGTGATGCATTCGTTTCCCACAGTCGTCGTATAATCAACATAAAAAGAATAGAATGATTAAGTTATAACCTAGAATAATAATCAATATTGTGTTTGTGAGCTTAACAAGATATGCATTGTGATCTGCTGCTGTAGATGGATTGAATATATATATATCAATGGATTTATTTACCATTTAATTCAATGCTTCGAGTAATAACAATGTTAAATAAAAAAAAGACAACACACAAAAATGAAAACTAACGACCAAACAGCACTCGGACATGTTGGTCTACTTGGGTAAGTCTCGCTCGTTTGCAACAACAGAAAAAAATTTCAACAAGATTCTCTTTGAAACTTGATCGATTCAAAGGCAGGAAAAGCTATGCTCGAAGCTATGAATTGTTTCACTGGAATATTCATTCTTCTTATATACGTAAATTAATACAGAAAGCATTGTTCCTTGATTTTTAATTATCAAATAAATACGTTACGACGTTATAATTACATAGAACTATCGTAGTAAAATGAATAAATAGTTCACTCTCAGAATGTCTCCATTCGCACTAATTACATTAATGAGCATCTGTGATAGTTAAATACATGCTAATATCTAAAATCACTATAAAACTCAGAAAGATTTTGTTATAGGCAATTAACTTTTACCTCCAGCTATATTTTAGTATCAGTTGTAGAGCTGGAGACATGTACAACTATTCTGATTTGCTCTCATTTCTTAACGATCTCCTAATAGTAACCAAATGACAAATATCAGAGTGCAGTATAAAAGAATGAGTCGTTCACTTTTTTTTATCGTGATACTCTGTATTCATTTCTTCTAGATTACAATGAATTGGGGTTCAGTGAGCATCTTTTTTATTTTGTTTCTAATTGGAATGCATGCTTTATTATGGCTCATTTATACGACATTCTACCATAAGATACATGGAAAAATTTTGGAAAAAGTATTTTATTCATCTGCTCCTCTACTAACAGAAACTAATCAACAGCGTTTATACATGACATTCAGTCGTACTAACCACGTTTGTGCGGGTTGGCGTCACACTCGTGTCGACATTTTTTGCCAAGCACGTCTTGCTCGATATTATTTCAATCGAAGTCTCTTACTGCCAGAAAAAATTTGTATTCCACCACAGCATGTTCGTACCTATTTCGATCGAGAAGTAAGACATCACTCAATATATGTTCCTACCGAGAGCATACTGAATACAAAAGAGCTCTATAATCATCTGAATATCTCTACATCGAAAAAAAATTTAATCAATGAATCATCTGTACTTCATGTGAATAGCTTTAATCATCCATTACTTCGACGGGCAACTAGTAAAAGAGTAACATATTGGTACGAGTTCTGCAAAATTCCATTCACCGCGACGAATAGTTCATTCTTGAAATCAACACAATGGATGTCAAATGCATTCACGCAACACCAGTATCCGGATCAACTCTTAGAAATAGCGCAAGCCATTGCAATTAAGATAAGAAAGCCATTTATAAGCGTTCATGTAAGACGAGGTGATAAACTTCATATAACTAATAATTGTACAACAGTACAACATATTCAACGTATTTTACAAAGTTGTGACAAAAATTTAACAAATGTGTTCATCGCAACTAACGAGATTAATTTGTCAGTTTTTAAACCCCTACAAAAATGGTACTCGGTGTGGACTTTGAAGGACTTCATTTATGATAAACGTTTACAAGAAAATCCATATCAGCTTCTTATCATTGATGAACTCGTGAGCAGACTAGGGCATATCCGGGTGTCAACATTTCAAGAGGGTAATCATCATTTACACTTGTGTTGAAATGTTAGAGGGTTCCGTCAAATAGCTGTTGTGATCTACAGGAGAAACATTTTGATATCGAATGAAGAGTAAAGTGTATATCATGGATATATACGATTAATGAAAAGGGGTAGGATATGACTGTGTATCTGGAAGGCTGTATGCGTGTGGGTGTGGACTGGTGAACCTGTTTGGACATATATGAAAACAAGAAACCAACATCACACCCACCCCTACACATTCAACTATTCATATTCTCCAATATAATTTTAATCCTTTCGTTGCCATATTATCTCATGGGATATAAAGATATAATTCGTTATTTTAATAGAAAATAAATAAAAATGATATAGTAACATAATATGAATAGATCACTATTGTAAATATATATTTAAATCGTTGATAAATCATCAGATGTTATATACGTTCGAAGAATTTCGAAGATTCCGTAAAATCAACAGATTCGATGAATCCCAAGAATACGAAAATTTCGATAAATTTTTTTCAATTTCTCAAAATATTCTGAATTCATGAAATTCAACAATGTATTTTGAACTATTTATTTTTAAATTTATTGTTTAAGTTTTCTTTCTCTTTATTATCAATATGACTAATTAATAAATTAATTAAATTATTCATTTTTCTTTAATTAGAGAATGTAGGTATGTATGAATCTAAGATTCACATCCACTCTCATATTAAATATGTATTAATGGATTCATTTCAGATAATATGAAACAAATCAAGATTAATCTTTATCTGTTGTACACAAGAATCATGTCATTTTACTGTAAAAGCTATTCAAAACCATACAGTATGATGTGATATGTAATACATGCTTTTCTTGTGTTCAAAGGTAAAGAAAAGAAAATACTTTCTTTTTTATCTCTGTGAAGCAATAAAAATCAAAGTATTGTAGAAAATATGCAGGATCAAATTAGTGATTGTCACCGAAAAACTAATAATACAGCAAGCGGTACTTAAATTAAAAACATTATCTAAATTTTCGTTTAGTACATTCTTAACTATTTCTTCAGTATAGGCTGGAAAACTTCATAATCATCATTGTCATGCACATGATGATTCATCACATATTAAACTGATAATAGTTATTAAGTAATATAACTATCGAAGAATGTCTTGAATAGAGTATAAATAATGAATCATGACTGTCAATAAAAATCGAGAAGAAATCAGTAAAACTCATCTTTTTAGATGACTTTACCTTGATATCATCTCACAAAATACTGGAACTGATAAATGATGGGAAAATCGTTGATTTTTACTATATGGGAAGGGATAGAATTCTTGCACATATTCTGCTAACTTTTTCCTTATAGTCCTCAACATTTTTTCACCATTCTATTTCATAAACTAATGTTTGCATCATTGGTTCATATAAAATAGAGTAGCTATCAAGCGAGATGATTTTAATAAATCTACTCTTACTCTTAGTTTTGGCATCCCTTAATATTATCGGCTTAAAATTGAAATAGATACTTGGTTTTCTTTGGTAAAATTCAGATAAATGGCTTTTGCGAATTGTTCAGATACAGAGAATATGTACAGTTTAACACAAGTCAAGTATGTACACTGCATATCTTCCAAGTAAAACAATTGACTAACAAGAATCAGTAACGTGCAATGATCAAAGCTTGATTATTACCGACATCTTTATAGTTCAAACAATATGTTGAACTCTTAGAAAAGATCTCTTTTTTATCTCTAAAATAAAAACTTGATCAATAAAAACATCCAATCCTCAAATATGAAAATAAAAACAAAAAAGGCAAATGTATAATGATTATGTCGCTAAACCATATAGCGACAAAAAAAATCTGAAATAAAATACACGCGATCTTGATGAATCATCGATCGATTCATGTCTTTTTCTTTGTCTTTATTGCCTAGAAGTTTTGTATCTATGATTCTATTGTTATATTTAGAGAACTGTATAATCTAAAAGACACTTCTAGTTTTTTTGCTCATGCTTTAATATTTATCTAACTCGAATATTGAAATGGATCAATATGAAAAAGTTGAAGCAAGAAAAAAAACTTTAAATTCTAATAAATTATCTTCATCAATTTCTGATATTGATCAACTATGTAATTTAATTGATGAATGTACATTTGGTCTTAAAACTTTTTCATCATCTTCAAAATTTCATTGTGTTCCATCATATCAAGTAAAAGCATTTCGTTCATCACGTCTTAAACGTTTACATTCATCATCAATAACAAAATCAAATAGGATTAGAAATGAAAATATTTCATTATTTCATTCAATGCATTTATCTCTTTCATCATCATTATTAAAAAGATTTCGTTCACTCTCAACATATAATCTTCCTCAAACTCGTCATTCATCATCACCAACCATAACTTTACTTCATTCGAAATCAATACTTCCATCAATCAATGAAGAAGATATAAATTCATCAACAACAACACAATCTCATTTATCATGTACTATTGCTGATACACGTCGAGCAACAGCTAATTCATGTAATGTTGAAGAATTAGCTGCTTATTTAGATAATTTTCTTTATTTACCCAAATCTTTATCAGGTGCAGCTGAACTTATGTATACTTAATTTAAAATTTTTTAACATACACAATCAATATGATAATATTTATCCTTTAAATGTGTGTGAAAAGTATATGAATAAGAGTGTGAACAGTTTGTATAGAATATTGTGTTCATTTTTTCTTTTTTATATTTAATATTGTATACCGCTAAAAGATGAGATTATGTTAATTAATTAATAAACTGAGATAGTACTCATATTTTCATTAAATTATTTCTTTTCTTATTGCTATTATAGTTTTATTAAAATCAGTATCAAATTTTTCAATTAATATACTAAATATATTCGTTACAAATTCAAGAGAATGACGGATTAAAATAAAATTTGATTAATAGGGATGATTTGTGAATATGATTGGAAGAGTGTTATTTTCAAACAAAAAATTGAATTTTAATGACACTTTTTTCATGAACTTGTTTTCTGTTCTGATCATTAAAAGCGTCTGTTTATATAGTTTAAATTAAATATCAACGATTAATAGATGGTGAAGTTTGTCGGATAAAATACGATGAAAGATTTTTTAATTCTTGCTTAAAATAATGAAGTTCGCTAGATATAGTTTGATATGAAATAAAATGAAAAGTATTTTCATAAAATGTATCAATTAAAATCGTATTGAGGTCATTCTATACTTTTCATACTTGTATATAATTTCCACCCTGCATAAGATATTTTGAAAATATTTAAAAAATAAATACATTTTGCTGATTAAAAATAGATGAAGTGATGATTCATTGTATCAGAATTTATTTCAGTTTACTCATGACATGATAAATTTCTAGTTCTAGCTAATTCAAATGAAATGACTATGAAAAATAATTTCATGAAAATTTTATTCAGTGCTTCGAGAAATAAGCGTAGGAAATTTATTTTAAGACAAGTAGAGTCTGAGTGTAGGCGTGATCCTTGTCTTTACCCGCATACAACCTATTTTTACAATCTTAATTGCACTTACACCTTTCTTAAACCAAACTAACCTTACAGATAGACACATCATTTCTAAATACTTTTCATAATAAAATGAGTGTCCTGGCTCAACCTAACGCTAGAATACGACTTTTATTTCTTCAATTAAATGTATAAAAACCATTTTCAGCTATATATCATAGATATGTAATGTGAACTCTTACAGCAGTATTCTTTAACTTGTATAGTCATTCACTGGATAATGATGTACAATAATTTGAAGTTTTTTGAAATAGAAACTTATCATGCTCTCAATTTACTACTTATTGAGTGTTTTACCAATCAGACTTCGATTTCGATCCTATATCGTCGAATTATTTTCATGACAGTTTTACAACTCGTTTTAAAAAGAATCAAAATGCGTATGACACATTTTCATTCAGTTCCCTCATTTTAGTCTTCTCAATTAATATTTCTTATTCGAACGATAGATGTTTTATACATGACTAAATAAATTTTATTTTAAAATACATGCTAAATTTAACAGTTATTTTATTCGCAAAACAAAGCTCATGTGTAAACTACACCATATAACTATCATTTATTCTATAATTTGTAATCGATCGTGATAATGGTTAATGTAATATAATTGAAAATATAGGATAATAACCATTGCAATAGAAATATGATGAATGATGAGCTAATCAAAAATATCTATAAATATTATTGTCACAAATATTATTTGAATTTAAGAATACAAAAGAAAAATAAATGATTTTTGTTTACCTGCTTGATGTACAACAATTAAAATCGATCATTTTCTTTCATTTGTCGTGACGTATTGAATTTATCAGCATTTTGAAATTAAAATCCTTTGATAAATTTAGTTCTTCTATCAATATGATCATATAATCTTCATTTTTGCTGATCTATAGCTGCTTCGCAATTCCTACGTAATATTCGGTTTGAAGTGACTTCTAAAACAACTTCTCTATCAAATACAGTCGATATAATCTATACACATTTAATTCTTGTATAGCATTTAGAAAATGATCTAAATTATGTTTTGAAGCAAAATTGCCATTTAATATCATAAAAGTTCGCGGATTTGTATTGAAGAACCGCATTTTTTCATACTACATTTAATTTCTCTATCATGATTTCGACTAATATTAATAATGAATAATCTTTTGTAAGTTTAATCAATTTTTCATTATTTAATTCAATTTGATCATCAGTTGAAAGAAAAGAACTAAAGTCATTTCGATTATTAGTTCAGTTTAAAAACCATCAGACTTCTATTAAAATATGAACGTGAAATTTTTCTTCTTGACTATGAATTTCGCCTATAAACTATGAATAATAAATCTACAGACGAGAAAGTGAATAGAATTCACAGGAAAATATCTCAATTTAAAAGATCATTACAATGACTAATTCTTTTGTGAAACCCATATATTTTCGAAGAAAATAGTGTTTAAACAGAGGTTTTTGTGACTCTCCTTCCCTAGGGCTTGGCAATCGTGGAAAGATCTGCATCGAACTCATTTGAAATCTCAATCCATTGAAGCAGATTGGGGTTCGAAAGTACTTGATCGATTACAATTCTCAGGCATCCATGATGATCCTTATATAATTTTAGAAACATTTTGACGATTCCTCGTATGCTCATCACTCTCCGAAACCGTCGGATTCAATAACATCCAGTGAAGCCGAGCCTGAATAGTTTGAAGTCGTTGAATGCATGTAAACTGTTGAACAATCTTTTTTTTTTTAATTAATGCTTTATTTTTATTCAATTTGTATGAGTACAGAAACTAGACCCTAAGTCTCGGTTTCCAATCGCTTTCGCGTTTTTACAAGTAATTAGAGTAAATCAAGTTCGAGAAACAGTCGAGTCGATCAATAAACAGTTTGCATGAAGTAATCAATTAGTATTGTGGCGCGAAGATCATTGGCTTTGATCATCGATGACACAGAATAGTGCTCAGACAGAGTATCGAAACTCTAGAATCTGACTCTTGAGTCAGATGGCGATGCCACTCAGCCAGTCTAGGCTTTTTGAAATCGATTTTGATTAGTAAAGGCTTTAGAAAAATCAATAACCGTTATCAAAAAACCATAGCAAAAATGACTGAACATACGCGAATCTTTTAAATTTCGCGCCGACAAGGTTGAACCTACTTGAAAAACAAAGTTGACAGTTTTGTATAGTTTGAAATTCTTTCTATGTCTTTGGACATAAAAACAAAACTTCTTATGCTTAAAAGGTAAGAGAAAAAAGTACCAAGATTTAATGCAATTTATTCTAGGACACTCGTCAGTAGATTTCTATGAGATTCATATAGTCTACACGTATGATCTTTTAGTTAGTTTTCATTTGATCATGGTAAAATAGTCATATCGAATTCAGAAAAATTATTAGATTATTTTTCTTAATTTTATAAAGTTCTAAAAAACAAAATCTTTAAGTACAAATGCTATAATAATCACAACAAAATTTCATTTATATTCATTTTTTAATGTTCATTTTGTTCTTCTGTTTTTTTTTCTGTTATAAAACCGAAAAAAAATGACTAGAACAAGATATACAAACACATGTCATTGTAGCAAAAAGAATTACACACAACACAACAAATGTGAGTAAAATTATACTGCTGAAGAGAAAAAAAAAACGAAGAGACACACTCCAACAAAGCCAAAAAAAAACATAGCTATAAAACAAAGCACACATACACACAAAATGTAATAAAGACGGATATTGCAATTAAAAAGAAAACAATAAATGTTGACTTTGATTTTGTTTTTTTTCGTTAAAAGAACAAAACGTTAAGATTCCGACAGTTTTCTGTTTTTTTTTTGTTTTCGTTTAAGAGTAAAAGATCACAGCTTTTTTTTCTGGCACAAATAGATTCGGGAGGGAATTAAAAAAAGAAAAAAAAATTTTGATTGACTAGGCTATTGCATTGTTACTCTCTTTAAGTCGCAATTCAGCAGCTAAACGGCGATCGTGTTCCTTGAGATAAAGTGTTCGATATGTATCTCGTTCTTCTAGAAAAAATAATTAATTAAGTTTAAAAAGAAAGAAAAAATAACAAACAGAATGTTCTTACGCGCAATAGAAACAAGTAATTGTTGAAGTTTTTCTTGAAAATAAGTCATTGTATTAAATGAACTATCAAAATGTTGTACAAAAGCTAAAAAGAAAAATAAATTTTTGAAGAACATATTAGAGTACAAACATACTTTCAATTGCTGGTGTCGTCATTTCTAAACTTGTTTTTGGTTCTTTAGCTGTTGAATCAACAACTAATGCTGTTGTTGTTGATGATGATGATGCTGATGGCGAAGACGATACTCCATTAATATGATGATGATAATTATGTCCATTTGGTCGATTAATGGCTGAATGTAACAATCGATTAAGTGTACCAGTAAGACGTTTACCAGCCGTAGATGAAGATGATGAAGCCGGTAAACTTGTTGTTACAGAAATTTTATTTGATAATGTTTGAATTGATGGTGATGATGGTGATGATGAATAATTACAATCATTATCTTGTTCAACTTTAATCACAGTTGTTGTCGTTGTTGATACATTATCTATTCCATTCATTGTTTTTGTTTGTGATGATGGTGATAAACAATTATTTGGATTTGTTGTTTGATTATTATTATAATCACTTGCTGAGAATCTATGTGGACTTGTTTGACCCTCATCATCATTTGATATATGAAGATTCTGACCACTATCATCTTCATCTGTTAAAACATCAGCTGGACTATTACCACCCATATAACATTGAGAACTCTCTGAGAAATAAAAAGAGAATATTCAGTTAACAGATACAAATTTTATTTTTATATCTTTTATAGATAACCAAGATGGATCGCATGAAGTTTTCGAGATTTAAAAAACAACTGATGGTTGTAGATAGGGGCTTAGCTCCCACTTGAAGTCGAATACGAAGTATATTCTTTTCTTACAATATAGTAATGTCATATTTCTTGCAAGGGCTGAGCCCCCTCCAGCCATTATCTGGCTTCACCACTAGATGGTTAATCATAATAAATTTAAAAAAAAAAAAACTATTGATATGCATAAAAATGTCTAATAAAAACTAACTAGTGAATAGTATTTTTATAGAAGTGTTCATTAAAGATGATGATAATAATAATGTGAATCGAACATAAGTTTATAGAGTATAATACTACTTGTAGGCTAAGACCGATTAAGATATTCATAGATCAATATACCTTTTATTCACGCTTCTTCTTGTTTCTAATAATCATGAAAAGAAAAACAAATAATGTTACTTACCACTAGCATTGTCATCAATAGAATCAAATCGAAATTGTGCCGATGTTGAATCGGCTTGTTTATCGCTAGAAAGAAAACAAAATAAAACGAAAACATAAATGCAAAATAAACTAAAAAAAAAAGAACATTTCTACTATATCATTGAAAAATGTATCATCTATGTTCTTCGTCTTTTTTTTTCTTCTCAAAATAAAATAAATACATACACACATTTATATATATATATACGCATAAATTTATATACATGAACAATTGATCACTGCTTTATTAGACATTTGAGTTTGTTTTTTATTTCTCTTACCTGTCCAATTGAATATTATATTTTTTAAGAAAATTTGAACACCATGAACGTGATGCAGCAAAATCTGGATTTCCAGTTAATTCTCTCATTGTTGCTAATGCATACGAATGAAAATCACGATTATGTACACGTTCACCATTTTCTTGTCGTGTTTGAATCCATTGAAGTATACGTGAATGTGCTTCTTTATTACGTATAGCTGATGTACGTTCACCATTTGGTTTTTGATATAACCATGAAGCTATAGTTGATGGTGCAACTTGAAATAATTTTGATGCTGCTTTAACTCCATGTTTTTCAGCATATTCATGTATCATTATTTTTTGTTCAGGTGAAACAAGTTTATATGAACCACGTATACGTTTTTGTGCTGGACGTTCAACTTTACGTTTTCGTTTATTATTAGTATTACTTGGATAATCAATTTGATTCATTGTTGATGGTGATGATGACGATGATGATGATGATTGAACATTTGATAATCCAGATGTTGCTGGTAATAATTGTTGTTGAACTTTTTTCACAAGAGCTGATGCTATGGATATACCATTTTGTTGCTGTTGTTGTTGTTGAACAGCAGCAGCAAATGCGTCGAATTTACCGAGTATTTTTGATGATTCATTTGATTGTCCTCTGATTTTTAATGTTGGTGATGTTGCTGCTGATGATGAATCATTGGGATCAAGTTGAGGTAAAACAGCCATAAAGTCCTTTTTTTTTTTTGTTTAATAAATAGATGATATTTTTTATGACTGTCTAAGGAAGGATTAACTCAACTTACAGCAATCATGCTTTCATCAGCTGTATAATCAATTGATTCAATTTTTTGATGATGTTGATTAATTAAAGTATTTGCAACCGAACCTAATGGTGGCGGTGCATGTAAATTTGTCGTTTTATGATCACTCATCGAAATAGAAAACGGCTATAAAAGAAAAATGAACTTAAAAGACTTATTAAAGAAAATTTCATTTTTTTTTTTTTTTAATATTTTATTTGAAAACTTTTATTCTCATACCAACAATGTGAACATGATTGATAGACGAAAGTCACGGACGAAAATAGAGACAAGTAAAATTGAATATATATATATGCATGAAAAGATGGCAACAGCAGTTCTATTTTTTAAAAGGGCGCCATTCGTTTTTTATTTATCATTATTACCTACTTTCGCTATTGCTTGTTCTTCTTACAAAAAAAAAAAACGTTGACAGAATAAGTTCACTCACCTACTACTACCTTTTTCTTTACAGTGAAATGAATGACAGAAAAAAGAGTATGTATCCAGAAACGAGAGAGAGAGAGAGACAAACAGACAGAGAAAGAGAGAACATGACGAACTTTTTTCTGTTTGCTCCCAAAGTGCTCAATTCGACTTTTTTTTTCAGCGAGCGGAGTCAAAAAAAAAAGTGGAAAGAAGAGAAGAATCGTGTTCAATAGTAGTAACACCATTCTTTCTCTTCTATTGTGTGTTCGTCTTCCTCACCCTTGGTCTTTTTTTTTTTTCTGTATGTATGCGCGCATTTGGCGTCTGCAAACATATATCAATGCGAGTAAGAGTAGAAAGACAGAAAAGAAGGAAAAAAAAGGGAAGCCGAAAACGAATGGAAAACACACGAACTCTTTTATGCCTTCTCAATATTAATAATAGTGAAGAAAGAGAGAAAAAGGGAGAAAGGGAACGGAATTGTAGAGAAACAGAGGACAGTCAACTGTCGGAAAAAAATTTTTCTCGCAGAAAGAAAAGAGAAACAAAGTCGTCTGGAAATGTGTGTGCGTGTGTGTATGCAGAATATGTACAAAAACTGCACACATACATACACAACGGCTATCTTTATATATAGATATATATATTCTCTTTTCTTGAACTTCCGCAAGCGCGCCCGCTCGTTTGCTTACATGTGCTCCCGCTACGAAACGTTGCGAATAAGGAAAAGAACGGACGCTGTACAACATCAGATTTATGTTACGTCGTTGTAGAAATAACAAAGAAGAAAAGATAAAGAGTTCACCATTATACTACTATCGTCAGCAGATCGGAATCGTAACGACACCGAGGAGAAAGATTAATTCTTAGAACACAAAAGAACGAACGTTGCTATCCGACAGAATAGCAGAATTTAACAGCATATTTTCGAGTTTAATTGGGTTCCGACACACATTATGGAAAGCAAGGCATGCTCGACAACGATAAAAGAAAAGAGAAAAGAAAAAGAGGCGAAAAAGCGGACGGGATAGAAAAAAAAGTGTGTCTTGCGCTCGGAAAATTGACGACCGATGATGGCGGTGAAAAAAGCAGTAGTAGCATCTTCTATTCTACTCCAATGTTGTTCGTCAGGAACGAACGAGAGCGCGCACACATACGCAATGACGAAGAGGAAAAGTTGAGTGTAGTCATATAGGTTTTTCCGTATCGCATCTACTCCCGTTGGTGTATTTACTTTACGTGTGTGTATGTGTGCTCTCTCTCTCTCTCTCTCTCTCTCTGTCGGAGACTACATGAAGGCAAAAGTCAGACGTGTGTGCGCAACGATGACGAGCAAGTTATGTTGTGGAATATGATCTTTGGCTATGTGCACACGCCCGAGTGACAGTAACGTCATTTTCGCGCCATCCAGAAAGAAAAAGATGAATGATGAATGAATATGAGAAAAGACGGAAATGGACGTGTGGCCAAGCATAGAACTAACAAAAGTTGTTCGTGACAATAAATATATTATGAAATATAAAAAAAATATTCTTTGAAATGTATTAATCTTTATGTAATGAAATGTGTATGTAAAACAATATCATATCAACCTAATTGAGTTATTTGTATTTGATTATTAAATAAAAACAATTTGTACATTTATTAATAAACATAACAATAGAACCTTTTTTTTTCTTTTGAATTTTAACTTCATGACTAGTGGTACATTGATCTCTTGGTTAATTAATTTAACTCAATCATTTCTATATAGAAGAATAATCTAAAGCTAAATAATTCAATATGTCACTTAAACTCAAATAGATATTCATATTTTGAAAAAAGAAATTGTTTTCGATGATTTTATATAAACTAAGAAGATTCACTTATTTATCATTGATTGTTCATCCGCCAATTACGATAGTATCGTTTGTTTTTATTTATGCTTCATTGACTCTAGCCAATATTTATCAATGTAAACATGTAATCTAACCTGTTACTTTATAATACACAAATATACAAAAATGGGAGCTCGCTCATCTCGTGCAGATGTCAATGAATGGAATTGGAGTGAAATCGAACAAATGACTGGTTTATCTACTCAGAAAATTCGAGAAGTTCAACAAGATTTTTTTCAAGAAACTGAAAATGATCGAGCATTAAATATGAATGAATTTCTTAATGTTTACATCCGTTTATTTGGTGAAGAAAACCAACAAGACTTGCAACAGCAAACTGTTCGTGCCTTCGAAACATTTGATCGAGATCGTTCTAGTACACTTTCATTTGATGAATTTCTTAATGCTATTATCATGATGAATCATGATATACCTCGCATTGATCGTATTGATTATTTAATTCGTCAAAACAATACTTCCGGACGTCAACAAGGTGATGAACGTATTTCATCAGAATATGGTCATCAAATATTTCGTCGTCTTAATGATTATTATGATTTGCCACCTGGTACAGAACATCAATGTTGGAAACAAGTTGATCTAGAAAATCTTGGTTATGTTACTCAAGAAAATATTATGGATTATATTTCACAACAAAAAGCTTATAATCGTCATTGCCAAAATCTATTATAACTTCCATAGTCCATCTATATTTAAAACGAACATTAGTTTTACCATTAGAAAGTTTATATTTTTTTCTTCTTGTATACAAATTGACTATTATAATAAGAATAAATACATAATTCAACATAAAAAAAGAATAAACGATAGATAATTTTCGAAAGATATTTGTTCGATAAAATGCATCAAAAATATATCCTCAAGGTATATGATAAGAAAATCTTGTCTGAATCAAATCCTTCGATATTGACAAAAAAAAATATGTTGTTTACAGATAAGTTTTAATCATTGACCATTGCAATAAATAAATTTTCTGTTGACTTTTTATAATGTTTGATAAGTACAATTATTAATAGTGATATAGGCACAGAAAAAAAAAACTTAGAGATGTTACATAGATGTTGTTTATATCAAAATATGTTATTGTATATAGAAAATATTCATGTCAAAGAATTTTGTCTTCTTTTGATTAATGACTTTTATCGATATTTATTGTTCGATATTCTTTCCTATTCTTACATTATATTTCATAATTTATTCAATAGTTATATATAGATATATTGATAGGAGCTTGTTCAGATCGTACAGAATATAGTGAATGGATGATGAAACGACTAGCACCAGCAATTGGTCTATCACGTACCAAAATCGAATGTTTTTATTTTGATTATGCCCAGGTGGCTGGACATGATGGTGTAATGAATATGGATGAGTTTATTGTATTGTTGTCTACTGGGAATAAAAATGCAAAACATATGTCATATGAAAGAACACATTGCTCCAATTTTTCAAAAACTTGACCGAAATCTTACTCTAGTATACTTTCATTTGATGAATTTCTTAATGTTATTGTCATGATAAATCATATTGTAACATATCAGGATCATATAGATTATCTTATTCGTCAAAATAATATTGATATAAATCAATAAGATGATAGATTCATTTCATTAGAATGTAGTCATCAAGTATTTCGTCGTCTTAATGATTACTATAGTTTATTATAGATTGCAAAACATCAATGTTAGAAACAAAGTTGATTGACAAAATCGTAGTTGTATTATGCAAGAAGAATTCATAAATTACTAGATTTAATAATGAATGTAGAGGCCTGTTGTGTTCGAATGTAAAATGCCTGATGCCTAACTTTTTCAATCATAAATAGAGAAAAGTATATACTTTTAAGTTCATGTTTATAATATAAAATTTGGATTCTTTTAAAAACACTAAGAATGATTTGTTATCATCAAAATAAATATTTTCATACTTTTACTTGGTTTAATCTGCATTATGTTAATTGAAAAAGAAGAAGATGAGTTCAAACTTTGAAAAAGAAGGTTGAGGGATGTAAGTTTTCGGAAAATCTATTTCCTATTTTTCTACGTATACAGAGTAACCAGAAAACAGCTTAACAAGCCAAACTTTGAGTTTGTAAATGATAGAACAAAGAATACGTACCAAATAACATTCGACACCAGTTTCGATGCAATCATAAATTGATATCCCATTTGAAAGCATCACAGCAAACACATAAGACCAATAATATTTGAAAGAATTCCTTTTTTCTTCCACAGCATAGACATTTTTTTAATAAGCAAATCATTCACATTTTTTTATACAAGAATAAAAAAAATTATGTTTGAACAAGATAACGATAGAAAATATTACGATGAACGCAAAATCAAGAGATAACCATTTGATAGAAAGCTTGATCTATCTCATCCAGATCGTTGACGACACAAGCTATGCAACACTAAAAAAACTATTATTATATTAATATAGAAACATTATGTCCACATTATAATTCATTCGAAGAGAATATCGAGTATTTTACTTGTTATATTTTATTGATTTCTTAATTGCAACTTAAATCTAAACTTCATGTTGAAATTGAATATTCGAATTATTCAAATACAATTGTATGAGCCGTTGCGATTCTAATACACGGGCAATGTACTCAGACACAGCCAGTGTTTACATTGTGCTAAATATACACAAACATTGTATGCAAGTTATATCTCGTTGTAAAAATAATGTTTTCACGTATGATTGATTGATAATCAATCGCCATTGCTATTGCACATAAGTCATTCGACTACCACAGAGAGTGTAGATATGTAGAGTTTGCGCACGAGAGTCTTCTTTTGAAGGAAACTCATATCTACAGCCTATTGAAGCCATAATCTACAATCACTGCATGAGCAAAACATCATTAATCCTCAATTAAGATATGCGTGGATAACTGTTAACAATTGTACCATTACTTGTCTCTTATAAATCAGGCGAATAATTTGAACAATCGTCGCGCACTACCTATGTAATTTGATAAATAGCTTTAGAGGAAGGGTGTGGGTATGGGGTGTGGATAACAATAACTACAACAGAATCTACATCCACACCCATACCCCACACTCATTTTCTTATGCAGTTTTGCTCGCTCTATCTAACCATGGGCAAATAAAAGGTTTTAAATTTTTGCTCAAATTTCGAATTAGTTTCACCTTACGATCAACAAATCACTTAAGCATTTCTTAGTCCCTCTACACATGATCACAACTCACTACTGTATCTTAGTCGTTAGGATTCATATACTGTCCCTCCCCATCCCTTTCCATAATGCCCTCAGTTCCCTGAACTTTCAAAAGACTATTATTATGATGATACTGTAGTTTCTAAGCCAGAAAAAAAGATTTTAGTAATACAATAAATCCTTAAGAATCGAGAATAAATAAACTGACGTATTCGGGTTAATTGATGTTCGTCTCTTCAACTCTAAATGTTCAGTATGTGTATTAATTATTGCAGTGTGGTTAACTTCCTTCGTATGCAATCCATTTGCACAAGCAACCAATGAAGCGCTTGGAGTAGACACAATTGACCCATTCTGATGGCAATTTACGAAAACCATAGTATGCACCAGCCAACTGACCATAAATAGCTGCTGTTGTATCAGTATCGTCACCAAGATTTACAGCTGCTAAAGCACCTTCCACAAACGTGCGTGTACTCCAAAAAGCCCATAATGCAGCTTCAAGAGAATTGACAACGTAACCTTTACCTCGTATTCCAGCATCATAACCTTTTTCTTTCTTGAATGATCCTTTAGCTATGTTTTCAATTTCCGAATCTAAAGGATCATTCTTCAACCATTTCTTCATTTCGGATGAATAAAATTCTTTACTGAGAAGTTTATCTTTATCTATATCTAGATTGTTCATAATGGCTACAATGAGAGCTCCGTAATAACGACATGCATCAAAGGCTTTCTTATCTCCGTGAGTAATTCGACCACTGATTCCAGAGAATCCAACGGCAACTTCTGGGTTTCGGTAGAAAAATAGAGGTACAGGTGCCAAACGCATAAGTACACCATTACCAGCTGCTCCATCTGAGCTGCAATAGATAGGAAAATCTGCAAGAAGTTGCTTATCTGATAGATAATCGATTCCTTCTAATGGAATACGGTGCTGTTGAGCGAAGACTTTTTGTCGATTTTCAAACTCACAAAGTGCTTTCCTAGTACTGTCACCAATATCAAAACAGTTTCCTGTCGATGACATATATCCATGTCTAAACCACCATTTATAGCGAACCAATTGATCATAAGGTTCGAAACCATGACGAGCCACTAATGAATTAGCTAAGCAAAGAGCCATGGATCCATCATCTGTGAACTAAACAAAACACGCAAAATCATCGCAAGGCTGCTAAACATTTATGAATTTCTTTTTTCCAAATCAATTTTTCATCTACTCATGTAGTATCATTACACTGATACTTGTCTGTGGTTTTCTTCTTTGTAGAAAAGTGATAGGTTTGAATAAGTATAGTTTCGTTATACTGTCTAAAATATTGAAAATCTTGAATACTTCTGATTTTAAAAATTTGATTAAAATTGCTCTCGAATTAAAAACAAATTTGAGTTTCTGAGGCAGTTTTCACAGTTCCGATCGATTTTGACCTATCATGAAACCGAAAACTCAGATGTTTATTTATAGATGAAACATATAGTACCCGACCTATCGTATTATGTTTCATTTCGATGAAATGTAATCTTAATAATGGGTGGTTAAATAATAGAACCACGTCACCATATTTATTCTCAACATGTTATTTCAAATTTCATCATAATTTTAATACAACTCAAGAAATCGACTGATCATTGACTTTTCTGTGTTACCGCTATCAAGAAGTAGTCTCAGAACATGAAGTTTGATACAGTTCAAATGTATGTTTTTAGCGCTTTCTAAAAAAAACAAGTAAGACTCCCGTTCTTAATTAATCTCTTTTTTTTTACCAGTGATTATTGAGTATTTACGTAGGAAATCATTACTATTTGTCTTTCGAAATATTCTTTACTTCAGAAAAGCTTCGCATTTTCATTGATGAGTGAAAAATATATTGCCCACTTTACTCGTGCATCACTAATTAAAATTAAATACAAATCGTTATCGAAATCAAGTTTCTCGAATATTCAATCTGATGGCGTTTTTGAGATCGTTGACTTGCTGAAGCAAAAAAGTATGCAGATATTTACATAGCTATGAAAATAGGTTGATTCAATAGAATCTCGCTCTCATTTATATTCCTTACACGAAAAATGAAGGCTAGGAACTCTGTGCTTTGAAAAAAAATTTAAAACTTCTCTATCGATATTCTTTCTCCTCAAATAAAGAAGCTCATAGATGAAAATAGACTATGGAACGTCAAAAGCTACGTGTTATTAGACTTTCCATCTCATAAACAATCAAAACGAGTTTAGTCAAATTTACCTGTCCTTTCTCGAGGCCCCATGTCCCGCCCCCTTTTAGATCAGTAACTGGATTAGCATGCAAATAGCTGTGAGGTCTGAATTCGACATGAGCACCAAGAGCATCTCCCAAAACTAAACCAAACATTGAGCCCTTAATACGATTCAGAATGTGTTCATCGATTTTTCCTTTAGGATCACTAAGATATTCTTCGTATTCATTGGGTTTGATGATTGTTGTACCTTCTTCATCTTTGAATCGACATTCTAGCCAACTTTTGTCTATATATAAAAAAAACCAATTGCATGATGTTGTCGGATCGTATATCCAATGAAATTCAAAGCAATCCAATAGTTCAGATGATTAAGAAATATGACTTTAAAATATTATTCAACATTAGGAATGATCTATTTATTTTTTATTTAGTGTTAATGTTAAGTGATTTTCATAGTTATTTTGCTCATTCAATCAAATTTTTNCAAACATTGAGCCCTGAATACGATTCAGGATGAGTTCATCGATTTTTCCTTTAGGATCACTAAGATATTCTTCGTATTCATTGGGTTTGATGATTGTTGTACCTTCTTCATCCTTGAATCGACATTCTAGCCAACTTTTGTCTATATATAAAAAAAATCAATTGCATGATGTTGTCGGATCGTATATCCAATGAAATTCAAAGCAATCCAATAGTTCAGATGATTAGGAAATATGGCTTTAAAATATTATTCAACATTAGGAATGATCTATTTATTTTTTATTTAGTGTTAATGTTAAGTGATTTTCATCGTTATTTTGCTCATTCAATCAAATTTTTTATACTTAGGTTTTTCGGGCTCGAGCTCAGCTAGAACTTTGCTACAGAAATGAAACATAGAATTTACTAGTTATTTTACGTGTATAGTTTTTTTTCTCATGGAAGACAATAAGTGTACTTAAGAGAAAGATAAATCTAACTACTTTAAAAACTATTAAAGATTGATCAGTAAATATAAACTTAATGTACCATCCTTATTCGATAACATCAAAGGTGTCATGCCTCTGTAGTGGATCTTGCATTGCATTAAAACAAAGTTTGTGATACTTTCGAAACAAAATTAACCCGAAGTACGATTTATCAAAATCAAAAAGTGGATATAACCTTATATAAATTACCGAAAGATTATAAATAATAGCATGGAAGTTATCATAATGATACGTTTCTGTATGGCATTTAGTCTACTATCATGTTTACATAGTTTATTTTTCATAGAAAGTATTTTAGTCAAATACTATATTTCCGTATCATTTTAATCTTCATGTTATTTAAGTACGATGTCAGTATTTCAAATACTTGTTATAAGCCGAACGAGAGAAAGCCTAATGCATCACAATAGGAAACATTTGTTTAAAAAGTTTTCAATGCTGAAAGTGCTACTTTGCCTGTTCATTCTTCTTCCCTTATTTCTTTGTTATTTAATTATTTAAAGACAACCATAGTTTCCAATTTCGAGAATTTCTCACTTGTCACTTTTCACGTAAAATCGGATTCCAATCACAGTAATCTAAGAGTTATCAAGGATTGATTCACTAATCGTGTTTGGCGGGTTCATTTCTGAAAAGCTCGTGCTGCGGTTTTTCATCTATGGATCTTTCAAAGAAATCATCGAAAATCTTCCTCGACAATGTCATTTAAGAAGCAGATGAGCTTATAGTTCATTTGTCCGAAAATGGCTTGTTAATTCCTTTCACATATGATAGAAATGCAATGAATTTCAACAATGGACACTTTTTACAGAAAAAAGGAACTTCATCAACGGAAAGTATTCAAGTCGGAGCGTATGATTGCCACTATAGAACATGAGAAGATGTATAGCCGCACCCACAGCGAGATTTTCCCGAAAAGCATCCTACTTCGCTAAATAATACTTTACAGTATTTAAAACTATCGTCAAACACTCTAGATGCTTTCTTTCCATTCTAAAGTGCGATGTGCTACTGGATTAACCTAATGGTCGATTCAGACGTAGATTCATTTTCCGTGACACCTTTGAAGGATTCAGGAACGAAAACCTTCAATGTTAACTTTCAGGAAACATATTCGCCAGCAAAGATCTGGGAATTATTTCTGATCTTGTCTAATTGAATCTGAAGAGTATCACAAAATGTTTTATCCGTCCTCATTTTCTCTTTTTCGGCAGCAAAAACAGAAATGGTAATATTTCAAAATTGAAAAATAAATGCTTGCCCACATGGAATAGTTCATAGAACTTAGAAAAATGTCATTTTTTTTTATTGCTTTCTAATTTCTTTTGATTTGCAAATAGTAGAACTCATAAAAACGAATTTTTCTATATAATAAAACTTCATAAAACGTTTCATCTCTTGAAACGGACCTTGAATGATAAATTTTTTGTGATCGATTGAAATAAAGTTCAATTCGTATCATGAATCATATGACAGAAAGTTCAGTAAAGTTTTCACTGAAACATTTTTGAAACTTTCAATGTTGATAAATCTTAGACAGTCATCAAGCAAACGTTTTACTAGATTTCGCCGACATAGGACTTCCTTCAATTCAAAAAAGAAATGGAAACACCTAAAAATGAAACTTAATCATATCTATGTCTCCTACAAATCGTATGTACTTAAGATGAAACCTTTTTTGCTTGACAATATTAAGAAAAAAAAAAGAACTTTCTTGATTTGTTTTGTAGAGATTTCAGTTTTGAAAAAGATGCAAGTCAATTTATAATGAATTGTTATATCTTCACCTCAAAATGATCTGATACGAATTGTGTTGAGCATTGTATGAACCTCCTGATTGATCCACAACATAAACTCCAAATACAACCTAACTATCATCAACAAAAAAAAACTTCGAAGTCATACTATTAATGCAAGAAAAAATGACTGTTGTGTTGGGGTGCAGGACAAGTGCTGAAACCAGATATGTTTAAACTTTCTCACATAGTTAGGTTAACTTCCCTTTTGATATTAGTAAAACGACTTCCGAATTTGAAATGCTGTATCCATTATAAATTATGTCTCACCTGATTTGAATGCGCATAATTGATGCGAGGACGTTGCCAATCCAAAACCTAGAAACAATTTTGAAAATATAAAAGATACATTGAAAGAACATAAGCTCTTATTTTGGGTCATTTACCTTTTCTCAGATAATGTTACAAAACTTACAAAGTAGTATTATAGCACTCGACCTCGTGAGTCTAACGATATAGAAATTTTTGTTGAAAAGTGTTATTATTACAGGTACTCATGCTATTTGATATTCTGCCAAAACCATAGGATATGAAGGTGAATTTGAGAGAATATTTTAGTCAAAACTACGCAGCCCCATTAGACATACCAGCTCAAACACTGAAAAACTATATAAATTTGTTGCCATTATTTTGAAAAAAAATGAAACTACTCAAAATAAGGGATTATGCGTTGCCGCACTTTAGATAAATTTTATTGCAATTTATTCAATGAAACATCATGAACAACGATGAAGCAGAATAAATCTCTACTCGGTACCTAGCGACGAACAACGCAGATGTTTTATATGTATCATTTTATATACAATGTGATAAACAGGTATGATTTTTTATTTTAAGAACTTTACAAGTTCTTTTCTGTTGGCTTCAAATGATATGTCAAAAACTATATTTGACTGAAAATCTTACACTTACCGAAAGATTCATCTTTTGTAAAATGCTGTTTTGTTTCTAGTCGCAGGATATCTGATCGAAGTATTTCATCATTTATTTCTTCCAAATCAATCTCGTCAATATTAAAATTATTATTATATGATACATCATTTACACGTAAACGAGTACCCGGTAATAGGACAATCTCGGTTTCATTGCTATTACATGAATATGCCGATATATCTTTACCATTGAGAATTTTAATATTCAATAAAGTCGACTTTTCACCCAACAACGAAGAAACGATATCATCTGGCGTTTGTGTACATGATGTGATACCCCACCAAGTAATTATTTTTTTCTTTGGATATTTGTCTTTAATTTTGCTAGTTATACCTTGAAAAACATGCCCTTTGACAGAAGGTAATTTGTTAAGTGCTGAACAAATTAGTTCGAAGTAGTTAAACCAATATTTCTTGAGATCAGTTTGATCTTGACATCGCAATACTCGGTTAAGCATACGACTGAAACTTTCGTTATTAAGCTGCATAGTGTACAAATATATAGCTGCCGATTCGTCAACAGTAAGTTTATTTGAGGAAGTCGTGTTGGCACATTTTTTTACATGTCGTATATAAATATCCAAGCGAGGAATAACATTTTTAATCGGATTGAGAGCATCTTCCAGTGTTAGATTCCGCTTATTTTGATAACCTTCGATAGGTTTTAATGTCTGATTCTCACAGTCGACATCAGTGAGCCGAATAATCAAAGTGTAGATGCGACCTATGGTAATTTTGTTTTTCATATTATTTAATTTAATTCGGAATAAAAAGTACCACGCTTAGGTACTACATACGTAATAGTCAATCTCATAGAAACTATTAGCGATAAGTCAGACAGCATTTTATAGAGATATCAAAGGCGGCTAGAAGTAATCAGAAGCGTAATAGGTTTTGACAACTATGGTGTAATATGGTGATGAATATAAATACTGCGTAGTAGAACAAGTAAAACTCTTCTTATATTATTGATAAACCAAAAGCTCCTAGATAATATAATTCTTCAAAGTTTTTCATTCATAACAATATCAAATTTTGCCCTAGAAGGATGAATACTTGAGGGTGTGGGTGAGTGTGCGTGTGGTGAGGGTGTGGGTATGATTGTGAGCGTTGCATTGGTCCACACCAATATCCGTCCCAAATCCACACATTCATCCACACCCACACCGAAGCTTATCGAATTTTGTGCTCTGAAACCGACAACTATGTGTTCAGTGGCACCCAAGATGATAACCTCGACCCAAAATAGCCTCCCGTCATTTTGTTCGCTTTTCTAGTGATATGTTAAGTCAAAGTTCTGAACTTTGTCAGAAAGCGTTTTCAGGAGTTTTTTTCTTTGACATTTATCTTTCAATGATTTTTGTAGTAACTTTTTTTGTCATTTTCGTGTTGTCTGTAATAGGAGAGCTTCAAGTAAGATTTAACGATGACAATTCGTTCCATTGATTCCACCGATTTTTGTCTTTCATTTTCACCATTACTGGAAGTTGAAATTAATGGAAACATGAATAGCAAACGCAGAAACCCGATCATCTTTGCTCTTCCTTACTTTCTCACTAGAGCACTACAGCAGTTTTTTGTCAACATCAGATAAAAGCTCCGTTTAATTTGGAAATGTATAAGCGATGCTTTGAAATGGAGTTCTTTTGACTTCTGAGAGACGTACTGTGGTCGGAAAAATATATTTTTCTATCCAATTCTATCGAAAAAGGGATTCGATCAGAATAAGTAGTGTTATTTTATGAATCCTACCGCACATTTTTTCATTCGCTTTCCTTGCCTATGTTCCAAGAACAATATAGCTTTTTCTAAAAGCTTTCAGCTCACAAAGTCCCTATCGAACTCATATTTATAGAGCCTTTCGCTTTGGTTCAAAGATTCTATTCCGGATTGGTTGAAGTCAGAGAAAACTTATTTTGAGTATTTTCAATACGCGTATGACTGAGTACGGGTGAAAAGAAGATCATAATTCATCTTATACACATTCACAAGGGAGGACTGCCAACTGGTCAATCGCTATTGCGTTGAGTCTATCTGCACTATGTAGGTTCAAATGATCCATAAACGCCGTGAAAAAAGTTGGTAGGGTTAGTTTATTGTCATCGACAAACTGCACTTGTACGATAGTTTTTTGGATGAATGCCATGTATCCCTTAGGAAGACTAGAAAAACTGATACTTTAATTTCAACTTGAAACTTTACATAGAAACGGACCTTGACAAGAATAATTTTTTGTGGATGTTTCAGATCTTTTGATTTGTTTCTATTTTGAAATGAGAACATCAAAACTGCTGGCTTATCTGAATGATGCAAAAGACACATTGTCACTATAGTTGTATCTGCGGATTGGAACATCAACAAGATCTGAAACAATCACAAAAAGCTACTCTTGTCAAAGTTTGTTTCTATGTAAAGTTTCAAGTCGAAATTCCATAATCAGTTTTTCTAGTGTTTCTGAGGGCAACACCGCATTCATCTAGAAAACTACCGTAAAAGTGCAGTATCTCCGTAGCAATAAGCTAACCGCACGAACTTTTTCAGGACACTCGTAGCTCATTTGGATCTACACAATGCACATGACTTCAACATAAAAGCGATTGAACCGTTGCTGGTCTTCCATCGTCATTCATGCCTATAAACACTGTTGAGGAATGAAAAGAAATTGTTCAAACAAATTTGAATGGAAGAATACAATTGAAAAGGCTATAGCAAAATATATCGCGTTGCTTGACAAAAGAATGAGGAATTACGCGATCCAATGCTGATGAATGAAGGGCAAAAGAAGCATCGCCAAAGACACTAAAAATGAGAGGGTTGTACCTTAGTTTTTCCAATATTGTATATAATTCTGAATTGAAACTAGTGCACTCATTGGCATTAAATGATATATATGAAAAACGGTGGGGTCAAAATTTACTAATCCAGTTTGACTTTCAAACGAAAGACTGGCGTGAACTCTTTACTTTAAATACCCTTCAGATGAGACTAAGCTGATTTTGCTCTCCTATTAATTTCATTCAGAGTTTTACTACTTACCTGACGTTTTTTCGCACAAACATATATCTTCCACTGTAAATAATGAAACAGTACAATATGGTATCTGTCTTGATTTTGATTCTAATGTCACTCCTGCGGTAACAGCATGTAATACCTTTAAAATATCTGTGTTAGGCTTAACAATATGTTTCAGAAGATGCTTCGTAAATAAGCCATTATCTTGCTCCTCATTGTCATCTGCTTCGGTTCCAGGCGCACAGGCAAATCCAATCAACAGTCCAACTTTTACAATTGCTCTCTGATCACTGATCCAAGAGGTCTTTGGTAAAGGGTTTTTCGCAGTCATTTTCTTTAAATTAGGATTACGAAGAAAGTGAACTCGACAGCAATCTAATAAACATAATGTTACAAATGGAAAATGACTACTGAAGTCGTCCACGAGTCCTTGCACATGAATCATATATCTTTTTAATTTTGCGAGAGTTATATCTGCATTGTCTTCCATTTGAGTTGTCATTTCATTCAGAGAGAACGCTGCTTGTTGAATACGAGCATCATCCTTGTTGGCATTTTCTTTTGGTATCAGAAAATTTTGATCCTACAAACGGCATGCAATACAATTTTTAGAGCTTGCCTGTTGTACCCAACATTGCCAAGTATCTGGATTCGTTTGGAAGAGTAAAACTTTTTCTTCTATGAGAGGGTACGAAGAATTTTTGACTGCACGAGAAAAAAAGACAACTTTTTCATCACAGAGTCTGGCCCTATATTTTCGAAAGACTCCCTCTTTTTTCAGTAAACCATGAAAACTCGCCAAAATAATAAAACTCTATTGAAATTCAGAAAGCTTCACTACTTACTTCCCACTGTATTCCATGTCCAGAAAAATAAAATAGGATCATGTCTCCCTCATGTATTGTTTGTTTAAACTTGAGAAGGACGGTTTCCATTTCGTCATGTGTTAGATCTGTTTTCTTTGTAACAATAAAACCAATATCATGAAGCGTAGATGCCATAGCATTAGCATCGTTTGCTGCATTTTTTAACTTTTTGGTATATTTGTAGTCACCAATACCAATTACAAGAGCTATTTTACGCCTTGATACAGTCTCTGGCTCATATTTTGCAGCAGCCATTATTAGCAGTACCTTGAGTCTAAAGAATCTTTATTGTAACACAGAATATTTTTTGAGTGTGGCTGTAGATGTTGGATATTCGTCTTGATTTTGGACCTGTGAGTGTCAGGATAATAATTGAGTTGCTTGAATATGCCTATGGGTGTGGGTAAGCGGTTTTCTACATATCGATGCCGTCATGAGAGTCAGAATCGCTCATCTGACCATTTTTTCCTTTTTCTTTGTCTGATTTCTTTAAGGTTGCAAAGCTTTTGTCGTCATGCAAAGAGATGAGTAAGTACCTGAAGCTTTCTTGAGTTATCGACCTATTATAGGTTCGCTGAAAATTTCTCTGTCCACCCAAAATCTTGTGCTATGACGAGAGAGAGTTCGGCCTCAAATACAGACACTTATCGAAGTGCTAAGCTTTTGCTTTCCTGACACCGATTCCAGTGATATCGAGCAGTGGATGTGGATGTAAGTGTAAGCATGCTGTTGGTCAAGAGGGTGGTGTGTGTTTGTTCATGGGTGTAGTTATTCGCGGGTGGTTGATAAAAAGGCTCGCACTGATACCTACAACAACACACAGCCAGCCACCGATACGCGCACCTACACGCTCACATCCACATCCTATAAAAATCAGAGATAGGACTGGTTCGATTTCGAACCGAACCGATTTTGGTTGAGTTTGAACTTTTTAAAAAACCAGGTCGGTTCGGTTCGGTTCAGTTCGGCTTGAACTTTCTAAGGACATCCCCTTTTCCCGGATTTCTTAAGAACTGTTTGACCAAAAGTTATGAAATTTTCAGGGTAGATAGATCTCGACAAGTAGAGTAAAAGTTGTCATAGACTCAGAATTCCCAGATGCTTTCTTATATGAGATTTAGGCGGCGCAGGTGCCAAACATTATCTAAAGTTCTCTCCCTCGCAAACAATCAAAACTCATTATTTATGGCCAAATTTTTCTGCGGCAACTAGGACCAAATTCGGGTGTATATTTTTTTTCTTTGAAAAATATTGTTTTCTTTGCTTAGGAGAACTGAAATACTGGGAGCTCTATCAAAAAACGTGTTTTTGTGGAAGTAAAATACTTTTTCGAAGAAAATAATGAGTGTAAGTTTGAAGTTTAAGTTTTTCGGCTCCCGGTTCCCATTGCAGACCATAACAACTCAGGTCCCCATTACAGACCTTAGCAACTGGTTTTAAATTTTGTCGAGTGTTCCGGTTTATGGGATATATGTGAATTCCATAGTTCATCTACAAAGAGGCTGCGCTAACAAGCTTTCTCTGTAGAGCAAATTATGTAAGCTCTACCAAAATCCGTCAGAACATTATTTCAAGAAAAAACACGTATACACCCTGATTAGGTTCTAATTGCCACACAAAAAATTTCAGGTTAATGGGTCATAACGTCTGGGAGAAAACTAGGAGAACTTCAATCTTTCTCTAAAAAAAGTGATTTTTGAGAGAAACGCGAAATAACGCTAAACGACCTTTTTTTGGGATTTTTCATGTTTTTCATGCTTTTAAGCATAACTATCAATTAATACAGTTTCAAAGTGGCTAGGATAATGCATTGATAACCTACATAGCACATTTTGATGATGAAATAACTAAATTAGTATAGGTCACTTACAACATGACAGAGTTATAGAACGTGAACTTTTCAAATAGGGGATATTGAATGTTGGGTTTTGTAAGGATCTAAATAAGTATGCAAAGTTTTCATTGATATGGCATTCGATAGAGTACTCTTGAATGCCTGTGTAGATACAAAAAAAAAGCGAAATCGAAAAAGTGAATTTTTTGAGTCCGGAAAGGACGGAGGGTGTCCTTAAAAAATCAGATCGGTTCGGTTCTAAAAAAACACGTTTCGATCCCATCTATAATAGAAATAGAAGGTACAAAGGGCATATAATATAATTTGGGTCTCTATAACTTACGCTTATGAGCGTTCATGAGTGTGAGCGTTTTCTCTGAGTCTCGAATAAGGAAAGGACGTTAGTCATCAGTTACGTTACCAAGCAGTTGATAACAATAAGTTTGCAAGTTCATCAAGGGAATAGCAATTTTTTAACAACAACAATTTTTCTAGTGAGGTTTAACCGAACAACTGAAATCCTCAATCAGTTTTTCGAAATTTTGAATGAGGTTTTTACTAAAAAATATCTTTTAGCGAAAAAAAAGAATTTTTTTTAGTAATAGAATCATATATTTTGCTTAAATAACGTTTCTTACTAAAAAGATAATTCATTTTTGCGAAAAAAATTTTCGTAGTAGAAAAGTCAAACTAAAAATATCGAGAAATCGATTACAGATTCGAATTCCTCGACCCCGAAAATCTTTGGTCAAACTTTATAAAAAACCACTATTTTTAGAAAGTTACTTTCGGTTTGATTTATTCTGAAAATTTCCGTTATTAGCTATCTGCTAACGCTAGTAACGTAACTGGCGAGTAACTGTAACTTCCCTCCTCTATCCGAGACAAAAAAAAAACGCTCACGCTCATGAGCGTGGACGTGAGGTGTACACACTTAATATTACTAACATTTTCGAGTGTAAGAACAAGTTCTAAGGATAAGGTTTAGGATGAGAGAGCGAGGTGGCTATAACTCTTCTGAATGTGTCTAATTATTTCATTTGTTTAAGTTGACGACGTTTCGTCATGTTGTTCTAAGAAACTCTTCGCCTTTTCTAGACCCCATAAATCTTCATGAATTTTCAAAATGTACGCACTATTTTTTTTCGAAATTCAGTTTGCAATGAGAAAGACTATACACTTACTGCAAACGTAGAAAATGGTGACTGTGATTGTGTACCTTTCTTCTCTTCTAACGTTGTTGTTATCGTTGTAACACAGAAACAGAGTGACACAGTAGATAAGCGAGAATGACCAAGTGAGTGAGCGGCAAATCTTTCGTGGCAATAAAAATAAAAAATATTAACAGAACGAGAAAAAAGAAAGAAAGAAGCCCTGGCAAATGATATGTGAAAGTAATGTTTCGTACTGCAGACAGGATATCTTTATGGTGACGCAATCATGATCTGCAAAAGTGGTATGAGATTTCAGTGGAACAATCTTGTGGATAAATCTGATAATGAGAACGAAGAAAACCCTCACATTTATATTCACGCCGATTCATACCCATCCTTTTTCGTAGATCGAGAAAAATAATGACAACGCATGGTGTCCAGAGGGATGCATTCATATTTGATGCATATAAAGTGACATGAAACAAATTGAAACCAATTAACTCAACTCAGAAATCGATTCGGACGCTCTCTTTTGACTAATTTGATCTCTGTATATTCGTTTCGGCGTGCTTGATTGTTGAAATACTATTTAAAATCAAGAAAATATGAAGTTTATACAAACCAATAATAAGTATCTGATTTTTTTCTACTTCTCAGTCACATTTGGTAAGAATGTTCAACGAACTACATCTTTGCTCGTTATGAATCGATAGTGCACTGTAAAAAAGATAAGGTATATTAAAGAATCGTACAGGTTGTTCCTGTGGATGCACGGAAAGAGTCTTCGTTACAGAGCTATGAATATTCCGTACTCCTGTAGAAAATCTTTCTTGAGTACCGAGGATTCTGAAAAAGGATTATTATGGAATTTACTCTTCACTTACAGCCCATCAATGCCGTCACGCTATATTACTCACACCGACACCCTGTAATTGTATGTTTTTCTTTTTGATATTATCATGTCAAAACAATTCAAATAATGTCTTGACTTCTAACTATTTATTGATCATTGCAAAACACAAGAATTTTCTTATTTGATCAATGTGAGACTTCATTTAATTTATACAACATTTTTTCTTGTGGATTGCAGCTTTATTATTCTCTGGTTAATTTGTTGTTCTTACCTGTGTTATCTAATAATCTTGGTAATAAACTAATTACTTTAAAAGTAGACTTTGACAAAGCGTCAACTTTATGATATTTTCTTCCCATATAAAATGTCTATTTTTCAAATGAAGTTCATTTGCTGAGTAGTTTTTATTCACTATCGAGTTTCGTTTAAATCTGTTAGTTGGTTCTTCATGATCTACTTTAATGAAATGTAAGATGTACCACGAGTTTTATATTTATCCTAGAACGGACACTTTTAAGAAGGCAAGAACTATATGTCACTGAGGATGAACAATCTTAGATTAATGTGCTTTAGGTAATGTGACAGCTTTAGTAAAATCTTGTCGGAAATTGTTGAATTCGATCTCTAACAGATGATCAGAAAAAGACAGCCTACTGTTGTACTTGAATATACACTGAGTTGCTTGATGCTTTTTAACCTACTTCAAGATACTGGAATCTTTTTGATGCTATATATTACTACATGAAACTACTTGTTTCTACTTCAGGCTTTAGTGATATCATTGTAAGCCAAAGTCTATAAGTTATTCTCATTTTTTGCTGATAAATAACACAAATACAGAAGAAAAGGTCAGTAGTTGACAAAAATAATAATGAATATGGATACTATGACGGTACGTGTAAAAACAAAATTATTTAAAAGAATGAATATGTGGAGGAGAGATGTAGTTCCTCACCCTATTGGAGCTGTTCAAAATCTGATCCTATAATAGCTTCATTTCCACCAAATAAACAAGATTTCCAATATACAAGGAATAACACGGAAGTGGCAAATGACTTTATTCTTGATATTGATTGTGATGTATCAATGAACGATGAATGTAAGATTAGTTTTGAGTGCGCTTGTTCGTATAAAGCGACGTGTACCAACGTATTTCGAGGGATCTTGATCATCTATTTGAAATGAAGTTACTTCATGTTGACAATTCAACCAATCATGTGATTTTGTTATTGGGACGTTATCTAATCACATATTTTCACAATCTACAGTAGTTATTGTAGCAGAACTATTATGTATATAAATCATCACGCAGTACCTAACCATACATTTTGGACACTTTCATAATAGAAGAAATGACGAATCTCAATAATGGGCAATTACGTGATAATTACATAGTTGTCTGAAGAAGTATAATGATAAAATCTTGGATTTGATGTTGTGTACAATTGATAGCTTGAGATATCATTCAACTATTTCGATTTAATTGGTCATCAGATAGTGAACGGCACTTACAATAATAAGTAAATGTAAAAAAAATGTATGTAACTAACTATTCCGTCATATCTGAGTCGAAGTTTACCCAAGAAGAATAGGAAAAAATTCGACGGTGATAAATATCCATATATTATCATGCGACAAATAAAATTTAACAAAATGCGAAGTAATCAATTGTTGTTATCATGACGCGCTTTTACAATTTATGATTACTTTGCATTATTTGTTCAAATAAGTAATTATGGAAGCATGAGAAATTTACAACATGAAACTATTATCTACTTATTTAAGCAGAAAAAAGCTTCCACTAAACATACATTTCAACATGCCAAACATGTCAAAATTTTTCATCAATATCAACTAAAATGGTTCCAGCTTTTCTTACATTATCGGTAGAACTTGTCTACCGAATTCTTGATCATATTGATGATTTCCATATTTTCTGCACGACGCAAGACGTTTGTACACATAGATGAATGCAATTGCCGACAGCTACTATCGATACCAGCTAAAACACTAATATACTTGAAAACTTGATTTTCATCATCTTTAACACAGTATTCATCTATCTAAAATGTTAGTCTATGTTATCGTCTAACTAGAATATTTCCCTTGGCTAACCACCCATTATTACTGACAAAAGTTGAATTTCACTAAACAATGCTATGAGTAACGACTGAACAATTACCAAAATGAATACCTTCCATTGAAATGACGATAACCTTGAAGAATCCAAAGTAAATCATATTTAAAAGCTGCATTCCAAAGACTGACATTGCAAATGAAGTACTGAAAACACTACTAAGATCGATCTTTTTCAGGAATATTATCGGTACAACACTATTGTATTATTAATACAGAGTTATATAAGAGCAGTTTTCTTCCATTGTACATCAACGAAAACAACAATTGTAATTCTAACAACGTTTAAGTAGCACAAGAAGAAGTCCAACAGTGTGCCGAGCGTTAGAGCATGAAACAACTCTCCTAATCAATGAGATATTCTAGTTTTTCTGCGTCAAACATTGACGAACATCAGAGCTTATTATTCCCGAATTTTTCAGTCCCTACTAGACTTCACCATTCTTGCCAAAGTTTTGAGATCCGTCGTCTTAGGTATTGTATAGCAGATCTATACGTTTTGATTTCAGAAAAGAACCCAAGATGTCACCAGGCTGATGTATTACATCCAGTGAACCATAATCCATATTCGATCAATAATCATATGGATGGGTAAAGATAGAGCATCTTTAAGGCATCAGACTCATGGATCGCTTTAAGTTGATGGAATAAGTTAGAAAAATAAGTTTTGAATACCTAGATAATTCAATCCTGCTTGTGGATCCTATCGAAAAAGATCGGATTATGTCAGAAATATGCATCAAGCTCGAGAGGTCTGTTCGTCTTTGTTTTAGAAAGGTCGTGAAACCGAAAGCATAATGAAATTATGTACAAGTAGCGATTATAGATGTATAAAGAATTATACAATTGGTGAACGCTTGATAAGCGTATCCAGTGTCATCAAAATCATAACTGCCACGAATAATTTTGTGACTGATCGAGAGTTATAGCAGTTTTGAACGAATCTCGTCAATTTTCGTCGACCACAATGCGGATTGATTAGACATTTGGGTAAGAATCTGTTGCAATTCTTGATGATAATTATTAGCTGTCTCTGGTGTATTATTATGATCAGTTCCAGGCGAAAGTGACGCACCAGTAAAGAGCCGTTGACGTAGAAGATCGATAAGCTTAAGAAGTTCTTCCTTGGTAAGCATCTCTAAAGCTTGATCTTGCTTGTTAATTGACTCTTGGTAGTCGCGAATAATACCATCGAAACGATCAAGCATACATTGTCTAAATGGCAGTTATATCCGTTGCTGAAGAAATCGCCATTGGCCTATTCATTGTATCGTCATTCAGACTTGAAGTCACCGAGCGCACTATGAATACCATTGTTGAATACAGAATGATTATTTAAAAGTGAAAAATTAAATGTTTTTGAGAGATAACTGACTTTCTGGAATTTCTAATGTTTAAAATTCTTTAAGCTTATATGCATCAGTTTAAACAATTGTAAGAATTTCAGGTATTATACATTTTTGCATTTATACCATTTTTAAATTAATACATTGATCACAAAAAAATCTTAGGGATTTCTGAAAGCCGAGTACATCTCGCCATAATTACGCTCATCTCTCAAAGATAAAGAAATACTGACTTACCAGGTTTTGTAGCTAATTTGACCTCAAAATGTTTGATTCTACGAATTAATTCTTTCAAGCTTTGGTCAAATTCGTTTGGTCGAAAGAATTCAACATATAACTCATCATTAATCAAAATACCTAGCCAACCTGTAGCATCGTATCCTGCTTCCATGAGACATGGAATAAAGTCGATATGTTTATTAATGGTGTATAACGCTTCTAAAATATATTTCAATTTTAGTAAAATACAACAGGAATAGAATGTTTTTAGATAAATAACCTCTTCTGCAATATTCACTTTTTGAATATTGACTATTGAAACACAGAAGAACAAGCCAAGACTTTTCTATTGCGTCAGCCATTTCTTCATGTATTCTTTGATGTAAATCATATTTATCCATCCATACTTGAAAACCTTGACCCTATCGATACAATCAGCTCATTAATTTATACAAGTTATCTCAATCGCATTTACCATGAGTTCAGTTCGGATTTTTTCACAAACATCTAATGACGAATCACTATGATAACTTATCATGATGTGCTGTTGCACATCAGATAATGCTTGCTTGCAGTTAGCAGTAGTGTCAATACTCGATTTAGTCTGCAGCTGACCTTCAATAAAACGATACAAGTGTTAGTGACGCATAATATTAGTTTCTTTTTTTATTATATACTAATTAGTTGATGATGACGATCGTAATTCCGTATTTTGGTCATCTGTATTAGTATTATTCAACATGGTACCATCATTGACAGCTGACACAGTATCCTGCTCAACTTCAGTGGCTAAACCTAAATGAAAGAGTAGCATCAATATGTATAAACAGCATATTCTATGTTCCTACTGCTTTCGACTGCTGGTGATCCAGATGACATAAGAGAGCCATCTACAGATATCTCCGTCTTAATGGTAGTATATCTCAAAGCAGCCCGATTATCTTTGTCAGAATCATTGTTAGCATATTCTATCAAAAAGAATCAACACATTGTACGATAATAAATTTTCTGTTCAAAAACTTTCACAAAAACTTTACATTTTGTGCAGTAGCATCATTTGAATCGACGGCGGATGATACGATCAATGATGCACTATTTTGTGATGAAGTCATGTTTCACCAAAGCTGCTGAAAAAAAACACAGTGTGCGAGAAGAACTTATCCATACACACACAATTCAAAACTGACACGTTGGCTTTTAACTTTTATTTGCACTTTTACGTCAATAGATTCTTTTCAGTTCTTTCTTTTCATCCATGCATCATAATATGAGAGAAACAGAAGAAAAAACTTGTTGTTTTCGCCGCAACAGCATCTACCATTGTCAACAGCTTTGACTGCTGTAGGTAATCGTAAAGAAAAGAAAGAAAGTAGGAAAAAACAACGGGTGAATGTGCAGTGTGAGGGTATTTGGATGTAAGTGTGGCCATATGTTGATGTAGATTGGGTAAGCTTGAGTCTGTGTCTAAGATTAAACCTTCTGTTCACTGGTAACTCACCTAGGCCAACACTGTAAACTAACCTACATCTTTTACAGCAACACGCCACATCACTCATATTCAAATCTTCACATTTCATAAGTCTTATCCGGTTATGAACACAAGTTAACTTTTTCTATGTCGACTTTCTGTGATTCATTTTATTTTGTTACGTCTTACTTTTCAATGCAATTAATAATAATTCATGAGCATCGTAGTAAAAGTTTTCTACAAATATAGTTGAAAATTGTCAAGTTGCAAGAAGTGATAATAGGTTATCTAGTCGTAGTAGATCTTCAAAATTGACACATCACAATCGGTTGGAATTGTTGGAATCTTTTGAGTTGACAGCTATCCTAAATGACTCATAAATCTGAAAACCTATTTTTCATACTTCTTTGATATGATTGATATGACAGAGAGATGACAAAGTAACTAAATATTGAATATGTTGACAGAAACTTCAAAAGTGGCAACAAATATACAAAAACTGTGTAAGAATGAATTTTCTGCAATCATCGATAATATGTTCAAGTGTTGAAGCCAGATCGATGATTTTACCCACATGAAAACAACTAAAGTAAAATTATTCGCAACGTTTTATTTTCTATTATCTCATTGAATACAAACGAAAAGAATCGAGAACATTTATGCAATATTGAGAACGAGAGATTCATTATGTCAAATGTAAAATCATTTTCATTTGTTTTCAATTCATGAATAACTGGTAAATCTTTTATTGTTTTGGAAAATTTCAAAGTCGATTACTTTATAGGTCAGCTTCGAATCAGCGAATCAGATTCGCAAAGTGGAACTTCAACGTAAGTGAAGGTTTGATTATTTTGTCTGAACAAATATTCTTATAAAATACAATGAAATTTAATACATTTTTATTTTTGATAACAACATGTACATATACATCTGTAATTGATGTTTTCAAATGGGCCGTAAATAGAATAATACTAAAATTTGAAGAAATTATTCTTAGATGTAGCAATCTAAAGAAAAGTCGACAAATAGCTTTTCTATTGAAAATAGCACAAAGCAAAAACTACACTAGATTCATACGTATCATTACAGAGAATGGTTTACTATGATGACTTCATTACTGGCAATTTGCTTATCAGACAATTGAAAATAAACGTTGTTGAGTAATTTTAATAGTCACTGCAATTATAAAAAGTTACAGCCGTATTGTCTTGAACAATTATTTTTGTCTATATATCCTCTCTCTCTCTCACTCGTCGTATTTATTGTGCATTGTATGCATATAAAAATTAAGAGTAGCTAACAATGTCGATATTTTCATTATGCTTCATCCATTTTTTTTTGTTCTAAAACAGAATTTCGTTCTTGTATAGAACATTTGATATACATATGTTCTTCTCAAAAAGGAATGCCATCGACAGTCTATTAGTTATAAACGCTTTGGTGAATATAATGTAGCAAGAACATTCATTTCTTTTTATTGATATTTTTGTCAAAAAAGATTTATCGTTAACTTTACCGTCATAATAATAATAATAGTTTATTATTAAAATCAAAAATTGATTTTTATTGAATTCATCTAAGCTATATCCTTCGTCCAACAAAGTCTTACACTCTTGATAATGAAACTATCCATAATTATTTCATTGATGCTTCGTCTTCTCCAATGCTGTGTATTTCTCTTGATTAAGTTTGTTTATAAGTTTAAAATTTGCATATTCATTTTACAAATACTTCTTAGATATAATTATTCTTTCTGTACTCTCTTTTATTTCATGATACACAATCATTGCTCGCTAATCTGTTCAATGTATTTCACGTGTTATTAATTGGATTTTTTTCTTGATTATGGGCATCGATAGCAATTAGTATACTCACATAATCGTATCGCGTTCCTATATCATCATTATTTCAGTACTGAGTGGTTGACTATAATAAGCTCTCAACGAGTCGACTTTCATGTAAAATATTTTTCTTTTGATAATGAAGTTTTCTTATCTGTATACATGTAGAAGAGCATGTATTTTAGAGACAGAATAGGTAATAAATGATACTCGTGATTAATTTTTTTTCTTCTACTTGGTTATTACATAGTCATGTATCTCTTTTATTCACTGGCCTTCTCTCTTGTTTTTTGTCGCACTTCGGTATGTATGCATGTAGAAGTTTTTTTTCATTATAGCTTGCAAAAATAGAAACAAATGATAGCATTTCATGCTTGATATATTTTCATGAGTAACTCAAACCAATCGAAGAGCAATAGTTTGTTTCAAGCATCCCATGTACAAGCTAAAATGATTGTTTTTTTTTTTAATATTTCGATCTGTCGTTTGTATAATTTCAATTATTGATTCATTTTATTACCATCATCGAATTGCACTTGATTGTTAATCGACAAATTGCCACTGGCTGCTATTACATTACTCGACGAATCTTTTTGAGATTGCAATTGAACCCTACGTTCTATTTCTTGGTTTATCATCTGCTGTTGGCAATGTGTTGGTAGACCCGGGTTTAAACTCACTGCATAGGATAACATTGTCTTTGGCAAATTTACAAAATCTACCATCACTTTGATGAACATCGTATTGTCTTTGATGTATCGATTATTTTTCTGTTGAATTTTGTCTAACGAGACGAATTGTGGAATTCCACTAGCAATATTCATATTACACCGTGGTTTTTGAAAACTACTAGACTTTGAATCAGGACGAAATGAATCAATAATATGTTTTTGTTCGTTAGTTTGATCAAACAAACAAAATGTGACTTTGTAAGTGAAAGGAAATTGAAGCAAAGAATCATGTAAACCTTGCATTAAAACGAAAAAGAGAGACATATGAGTTCGACGTGCATTTCCATCGCCGTACAAATAAAGACGAGCACACATTTTGTATCCTGTCGATGAAGAATAAAACGGTGGTGAGTAAATTGATACTTGACGTTCAGATTGAGCATCAACTAAAAATAGATAGTTCTACTAAAATACAGTCATTTCTACTGTATAGGTGATTCAGTTTTTAAACGAGTAATATTGGACTTTCTTCTATTTGAAAAGTGATAGTTTCTTTTGGCATCTTTTTAAAAATCTAAAAATTTTCTGAAATATATTTCGTCTATAATTAAAAGTAATGTCTAAAAAATTATATGCATTGTATCGAAATAATAAAAATATCTGAACATGTACTCATTTTCTCTTGAATATTGGTAATTTTCCATACAAATATTCCATCATAAGACGTTGATTGTGTTTCTTCGATTTTGTGTTTTAAAGAACAATGTTCCTGTTGAAGAATGTTCATATTAGTATCAAATGCATTTAAACCCGCACTTGATTCTTCACACGATGTTTTTAACTGTGTTAAACTTTGACTAATAATCTCTATTAATTGTGATTGTTGCACTGATTCACTACTCAGTCGCTCTATGTCATCATTTAACATCTCAATACCACCTGATAAAATATTCACTGTTTCTTTGATATATTCATGCTTGTCGTTATATTCATCATTTACTAGAATTGTTGACGAGGCAGTAGATGCTTTAGATGGGCAATCAATTATATTCCGTTCAGCATGTGTATCAGAGCACACCATCTCTTGATTTTCTTCGACTAGCCGTGAGACGTGTTGCGAAATATATAGCACAAGAAGTTTTTGATGCACTTCACTGAGGTAATGTTTCGATAGATTACAGCGCAGTATCTATTGTAAAGATACAAAGTTGACGAAAAGCGTTTTATACAACGTACCAATTCATTACAGCCGTACGACTGCAGCTTACAATTCACCATCATTCGTGGACATGTTGTCTCTTTATGTTGATTTATTAATGTTAACGACGTGAATGCTTCATTGCAGTATAAACATTCATATTCGTTATGTAATTGTTCAAGATGGTTCTTTATAGAATAAAAATAAATGAATGTTAGATAACTGAAGAACGAAACACAACATGATTACTTGATAGTTTTTCAAATAGCCTGACCATTCGCATAAAATACAGATGATAAATAATGTTTGTATGTCGTTAGTGAATCCTTTGTCAAGTCTGATCTTCAACATTAAATCATTCAATTCGACTACGTACAATAAGAAACAACAACAAAAATATTTGATTCACCTCTGATTTCAATGTTACTTCCGAGCATTCTGGACATCGAACAACGCTAAGTATAAAAATTTACTAAAATCAAATAGTAACGTTGCTTTCCTACTTATTTTCAATATGAAGGCATGAATAGCATATTCGATGACCACAAGCCATCTGAGCAGGATTTCGAAGTATAAGCCCACAGATTAGACACTTGTATTTTTTCTCCAGAGAAAGTATATTTTTAGCGTCATATCCTTTATTAGTTGACCTTGTCTTAAAGAAGAAATCATTCCTAATAATCTTTCTCTCATTATCCTAGAGAACATACTGTCATAATAATACGAATAATATACAGGATGGAGGCAACGAAAATAAATCTAAAAGTTAATGCATTGTTTTATTTATAACAAAATAAAGGAAGTATGACAGCGAAAGAAAACATGACGTTTGATAAAGACGAACGAAATTTATTTTATGACTCAGTTTCGGAAAAAAACCTAATAATTGTGCATCATTAATCTACTTACTTCACTTCCAAGAGCGTACACAATATTTGAATTGGTTTTACACTTCTGAGTTGTTCTTTTCTTTTTGTAAATAAGAATATTTTTCTCAACAAAAAATTAGAATTTGTCATAAATGCCATTGTTCCGTACTTTTTGTAGCTTTTTATTAAAATCTTGACTTCTCAATAAAAGAAAATTGTTTGACGTTATTTAAAAGTTGCTCTTCTCTATTTATTCAAATCATCGTAAGAAGCAACAATTGTTAAACTAAGTTCAAAACAAATCGACCAATCAAAATAATGAAAAGAAAATATTTCGTGACTGGATCAAAGGTAAGTTAATTATAAAATGATTCGAAACTTCTATTTGTTATATAAGAAACTTATTCAAAGAGTCTACTGGAGTGCACCAGGTTCAACAAACAT